>JANBTT010000211.1:0-20144 GCA_027578915.1 Coemansia sp. RSA 1200 | reverse complement strand
TAGAGAAGAAAAATGAAAGAAAGAGAAATAAGAGGGTGTTGTTGTATAGGAATTAAAACATTCTCTTATTAATAACAAGCTTGACAGTGGAAATAGGGATTGTTTACAATAAAAACGCTTCTGACTGCTTGATTTGATCGGCAAAAGGTGTAAACAATGCAAGATCAACTATCATGTGAACAATTACATTCCAATGAGTCACAAATGAAAAGAGCTTTTGATTTGAACTTTAATGAGTTTAAAGGGAGACCATTCAAACCTCTGGAGATGCATTCATATCTATTTTTGCAGTGATCTGAGGAGCCCAAAATCACCAGGTACTACACTGTTGCATGAAAATCTGCAAGTCGTGCATCAAGGGAGGGGCGAAGTATACCCCAATGTTGAAGTGTTGAGTGAGCCTGGCTTAGCGGTATGCAAGGACGGACTTCTGGATAAACCCAAGGACCGAGTCTCCAACGGCGCAGAGCCTGTGAAGGTTATATAATGACGCCGTAGACGCATTGTTCATGAGATACCTTTAACTTTTCTAATAGATCACTATGCTCTTATTTAATACGCTAAATAAACTACGCTTGCTTGCGTTACAACGCTCCCTACCTTGACTGTTCGCTTTGACGCTTGAAACAAGATCACCATAAAATAAATATGCATGCGCCTCCTGAAAAATGAATGAGCTCCCAGCAGGCTTATTCCATCTATCATCCAGTATACTGTTTCTTTTGTTTTTGTTATCCACACGCAAATGATATTCTCCAGCATAGCGCAAACTGTTATAATATTAACTTTGATGTAATATTATTGTCTTATGCATATATCCATAGATCACTAGCATAAATGCCTGTGATGATGATGTTTGATCTTTCCCCTTGTTCTAGTTTAGTTTAAAACTTAATTTTAGTAATGTTTTCTAAAAGACTAGAATTGTTTATTTCGTATAGTTTTAACACAAACGACCCCTTCACTTGACGCAAAAGCTCCTTTTTTGAAATGGAAAAGAATTTCTCTCAAACACAAGCTTCACCACAAAGTACTGTATAATAGAAAAAACGACATGTTTCGGATCATGAAGCGAATATATAATATCAGCCTGATGATTACGATGGCGATGATAGAAGCATCTTTCCAAGCTCATACGATGATATCATTATTGCGCACGAAGGAGCAACCTTCATGAGACGCGGTGTAAGCCCAGCAAGTAGACCACGGGTGCCCTCAGTGGACACAATGTGGCGAATAACCTGGACAAGTGAATTGTGCTGTACAATGTTAGATTTTGGATTTGCATGCTGTTCGATCTGGCGTCTAGTTTTTGCCACATCAAACGGAATCGTCAGCGTAGCAGCTACTATCCCACTCGAAGCGCCCGAGCAAAATGCTACAGCCATACGCAGGAAAATATCGGCGCTCTGTTCGTTATACTCAAACAAGGGCTCATAGACCCGCTCGCGCCATCGTTCGTAGCCAAACCAGTAGATCGCCGAAAACGGGACATCGCGCCATAGAGTTGGAACCAGTCCGCGCCAAAGTGTACCCAGTCCACCGTTGCTGATGCCTGCAGAGATGCCGTGCATAACAGTTCTAAAGTCGTGTGTAGCCGATGCCTGCATCCGCGTACGAACAAGCTCAAGAGGCGAAATGGCGGTGACGGCCGCAGTGCGTGCCACACAACCCGCAAGCAAGGAGGAGTACTTTTCGTAGGGCACCAGACTCTTCCGTGCAATCATCTTTTTACCAATCCACTGGCGCAGGTAGTCGTAGCCAACAAAATAAATAACTGTCGATGGACCAGATGCAACGAGCGTAGGGCTTAGTCCTCGCCAGAGCGTTGCGAGCCCCTCTGTTCTGGCTATATACCGCATACCTGCTATTGTGCCCTTAATCCTCCCGTCTTCCACCCCTGAAGCTGCAACGCTCTTAGAGGATGGTAGCGTTTGTGGCCACAGGTGTGACTGCGAAGCTCGTGGTGGGGAAATCAGATCATGGTAAAGCTCTTGCCACGCAGCAGTAACTCTGTTGCGACTATTGCATTCAACAGCAGCGCCTTCCGCCCCAACGTTGGTGTTGAAGAATCCCCCATTCCTACCGAATATTTGCGAGCCGTTGCTGCTGCGACTACTAGACGACGGATCAATGCATAAGCAGAGTGATGCGTTGGTTCGAAGCTTCCCAGGATGTGTAGCAATGTTGTTGCTGTTGTGCTGCGCGTTTCCTTGTTCGCGCAAATATGAATATAAGGAAGAATCAATCAACTGTCTGGCGTTTCTCGGCACCCAGTAGTGTGCGGCACGCCACTCCTGCACTGCGGGTATCAGCGGATCCGCACGGAATAGTGTTTGCGACTGCTGTCGTGTTTTTACAACGTCAAATGGGGTCATTAGAAGTGAGGTCAACACAGCACCAGTGCAAGCGGAAACTATTCTGCTGCGTAGCCCTGGTATTGTCGACACCTCTGTCACTTCTGTCTGTTGGACAGAGGCCGCAGGGCTTACGGCCTGGACAGACATTCTTTCAAATAGACAACGGTAAATTACAAGCAAATTAGCTTTGCGGAAAAGAAAAGTAAAGAAAGAGAGAGAAAAGAAAATGAAAAGAATAAAGAAGAAAATGAAAATGAAAATAAAGCAAAAAAGAAGCTCGTCGAATCGCCACCAGAAAAAAAAAGTCCGTTATGCAATCCACGGAAAATTCATTTCCCAAAGCCAAGAAAATGGGGAGAATTTAAGGAGGTGTAATCAGATTATCGCTTATACAATGATTCATGCCAGAACGAAAAATAGCGAGTCATTATCCTCATAGAATTCAGAAGCTTATATTTAGGAAATATAGAGAAAAAGAAGCCTTTCGTAACAATAAATGACTTTGTATCTGATATCTCCATTTCCCTTGGGTGGAAATACGTAAAATTACGAACTCTAACATTCCAATGACGTTCTGGATTATCTCTTCAAGCCCTTCTTTAACTATTATGTCGAACCGTGGAAATCGTTGCCAGATGTATTATCAGTTTTGATAATATCTGCAACTGGGAGTTTTCAACTGGCTGCTATACAATCCATTAGAAAATGTTGGAAACTAAGGCCTGTGGAAATCAATATAGTCTTCTATGTTCATTTTCTCTGGTTGTTTGTAACCTATACACAGGATTAAGAACATGTTGAAATGCGTTCCAAGCTTTAAAAGTTGATCTCACAAGTATTTGTCGGAAAATTAAAAGATTGTGGCTTTACCCGTAGTTCCCTTCCAGATTTTTTTGTTTGATTGAGCCACAAAGTGTATGTCCAAGAAGAAGGGCATGGAGCTTAATATTTTTTATTTCTTTAAAAACATGCTACCATGAATACGTTGAATGGACAGCAGATTATGAACAGATATTAGAAGCCACAGCTGTATTGTATGTTTTCCATTTCTCTTTTCTCCCTACATTAATTATTCCAGTTAAAATATAAACATTTGGAAACTCCTGAGACAAAAATTACGCCATTGTCTAGAATGTACTGTCTACTGTTACGGCAAGGGAGCAAAAAACATATTGTTGCCACATTCAAACAATATTATTTGTTTTGTTTAAAATTCCATATACAGTTGTTGCCAAGAGAGAAAAGGGGGTGGCTAGCTATTTACTGCTAGAACGGATGGGATACAATTGTTCTAAATGGAAAAAGAGGAGCAAGAAAACAAACAGCCAGGCTCTTTATCCATTATAGTGATGTCAATTCTATAAGAAAACATTTACTTTGTGACAGATGTGGGAAAACCAGGTTTGAAAGTGTTTTTGATATAAAGAATATTCTTCATATTCTGGACTGTATTATTATTAATATTTCATCTATCTTGTATCCCAATTTTTTATTTTTGGATTCTATTAAACATTTGATAATATTCAAAAGTCATGTCGGCTGATACCAAAGCGGAACTCGAGACTCACAGAGATGAGATGGTGGATGTGAAGTCTATTGCAAAGAACTCTGAAGAAAGCAATGAAATAGCAGAAAAAGAGTCAACGTACACCACAGTTGAAACGCCGAGCCAAGAACAGGAGCCATCTAACAAGACGGAAACCACAAAAAAGAAGAAAGAAAAGAAGCCGCTAATATCAATCCGAGAGCTATATCGATATGCAGACACACTCGACAAGGTGCTTGTCGCTATAGGCATAGTAGTATCGTGTGGCACAGGTGTGGTAATGCCATTAATGACGGTGATATTCTCAGGGATGGTGGGCGTATTTCTAGATTACAACAACGACAATGGACAGGATGCAAAAGATGAGCTAGACCACGAAGCACGAAGATACTGCCTGTACTTCCTCGCACTCGGACTATCAATGTGGGTGATGTCAGCAACCGAACGAATAGCGTGGAACGTGGCAGCCGAGCGGATGAGCCGACGTATGAGAATTGCGTTTTTCACATCGATTCTGAGGCAGAATGCCGGGTGGTTTGATACACGAAAGACCGGGGAGCTAACCACGCAGATCACAAGCGACATCAATGCGGTTCAGGAAGGGACAGGAGATAAGGTTGGGTTCCTAATCCAGTTTATAGCAAAGTTTGTGGCCGCTATAGTAATTGCGTTCACAAGGGGATGGAGATTAGCATTGGTAGTGACGGCGGTTATGCCATTGCTAGTGGGATCCACGATGGCAATGGGCGTAGTGCTAGCACGTACAGCAGCTGGCGGGCAGAGTGCATACGCGGCAGCCGGTGGAGTAGCGGACGAAGTATTGGCGTCCATAAAGACAGTTATGGCGTTTGGCGGACAGGAGCGCGAGTCCAAGCGGTATACCGAGAAGCTGGAGCAGGCGAGAAGGGCGGGGCTGTTGAGGGCGTGGGTGGTTGGCATCAACATGGGGTTTGTGATGTTTGCGTTATACGCACTCTATGCGTTGGGGTTCTGGTACGGCGGCAAACTTGTACGGCAGGGCGAAATGCAGCCAGCGCAAGTGCTCAACGTGTTCTTTGCGCTTATCATAGGTGCGTTCTCACTTGGCGGCGCAGCGCCCAGTATCTCAGCCTTAGCTAGCGCGCGTGGTGCGGCTGTCAGTGTTTACGCAACCATCGACCGCCAGTCGCCGATTGACGCCATTGAAGATACACATGGGGCCAGCGCAGACGGGATCTCTGGAGACATTGAGCTCCGCAACGTAGGCTTCAGCTACCCAACACGCCAGGACGTGCAGGTTTTGAGCAATCTAAGCATTCGAGTGAGAGCAGGACAAAGCGTAGCGCTTGTTGGAGAATCTGGAAGTGGGAAATCAACTGTTATCGGTCTGGTCGAACGATTCTACGACGCAGATAGTGGCATTGTACTGGTGGACGGAACCGATGTGCGCGACTACAACGTTCGATCGCTGCGTCAGCAGATTGGCGTGATAATGCAGATGCCCGTACTATTTGGGTGCTCAATCTACCAGAACGTCGCGTGGGGCGCCGCAACTGACCATGGCAACAACAATAGCCTGCCTAGCCGAGACCAGGTAATAGAGGCATGCAAGGCGGCCAATGCGCACGACTTTATCATGCAATTGCCCGACGGATACGACACGTTGTGTGGCGAGCGTGGGGCGCTATTGTCAGGAGGTCAGAAACAGCGCATAGCCATTGCGCGTGCGCTTGTACGCAACCCTAAAATACTGCTTCTGGACGAGGCAACCAGTGCACTGGACACTGCGGCCGAGCGCATTGTGCAGGAGGCGCTGGACCGAGCAGCCGCTAACCGCACAACAATAACGGTTGCGCACAGACTGAGCACAGTTCGACACGCCGATGTCATATACGTCATTGGACAAGGAACTGTGGTGGAACATGGGAGCCATGAGGAGCTTTTGGCGCTTAATGGCACTTATGCGCGACTGGTCGAGGCGCAGAAGATCCGCCAGACACTGGAGACTAGCGTCAGTAACACTGCGCACACCATTACTACATCTCCGCTAAGCAGCTTTGTTGCAAGGACAATGGACACTGGTGGACCCATGTTGTCTGGAAACGACGATGAGGACGACACCGCCAATCTGATAGATGTGGGGGTCAATGACACAGATTCTGACACCGGTGCTGGGGACATCACGCAGCTTGCCGCCAGACGTAGCCACGGAATCTATGCGCTGCCTCGACTGCTGGGAATGCACCGTCAGCATCTGGGACTGTTTGTTCCCGCAGTCGTGTTCACAGCAATTGATGGCGCAGCATTCCCATGCTTCTCGATTGTGCTTGCACGGATGCTTGTGGCCATGGCAATCGAGAATCCCGCACGGCAACGGGAGCAAGTCAACCTATACGCGGGCATGTTTTTGGTGTTTGCAGGCACCATGCTGGCAGCAGTGAGCGGACGCAACATCTGCTTCAAGCGGGCGGCGGAGCAGATTACGTTTGGTGTGCGACGCGATGCGTTTGCAGCGATGCTGCGTCAGGATGCCGCGTACTTTGACCGCAGCAAGGAGAACGGTGTTGGTGCGCTGACTGCACGACTGGCTACCGAGGCTCACGACGTGTGCAGGGGGGTCGGAGATGCGTTTCCTGCCTTTATCGGAGGCGTGGCGTCAATGGCTGCAGGATTGGGAATTGCGTTTGCGCACGACTGGCGGTTGACACTGGTTGTATTGGCCACAATTCCGTTGTTTGTTCTGGCGTTTGCAATGGAAGGGAGATCGGTGTTTGCCACAACACGCGCTAGTAAGAGCGCCTACGAGCGCGCGTCGCAGGAGGCTGCAGAGACCGTAGCCAACGTACGTACTGTGGCCACATTGACGCGCGAATCCACGTTTGTTGACAAGTTCCGAGAGAACAGCAAAGCGCCGTACCGTGCAGCGCTACGTGGCCATGCAGTCAGTAGCATCACGTACGGGTACGCACAAGCCAACATGTTCCTAGTCTACGCACTGACGTTCTTTGTGGGAACACGGTTTATTCTGCACGGTACGCTTGAGGTGCAGAATCTCTTCAACGTTATGTATGCCATCGTGTTTGCTGCAATGTCACTTGGTATGATGGCGCAGCAGTCCGCTACACTGACAAAGGCGTTGGTGTCATCTGACTCACTGTTACAGACTATCCAAAGCACGCCCCTTATCGAGTCCCAGACATTGTCAGACGGCGAGGGCATTGTGCCTGCCACCCAGCGTGGCGAGCTAAGACTGAACCACGTAGCCTTTGCGTATCCAACACGACCACGCACGCGCGTCCTTCATGGTGTTAGTCTTAGCGCAACACCGGCTGGCCGGACGATAGCACTGGTTGGGCCCTCGGGATCGGGCAAATCCACAGCAGTATCGCTAGTACAGCGTTTGTACGACGCACAACGGGGCAACGTCACCGTAGCCAATACTGATGTGCGCGACTGGCAGTTGAGTGCATTACGTGGGAGTATGGCGCTCGTTGGTCAAGAGCCCGTGCTGTTCGACTACACGATTGGCGAGAACATAGCCTACGGCAAACCCGGCGCCGTGCAAAGCGAGATTGAGGAAGCTGCAAGGATGGCCGATATCCACGGGTTCATCCATGACCTGCCTAATGGGTATGCCACGCGGATCGGTCAGACCGGTGCCCAACTCTCTGGTGGCCAACGTCAACGTATTGCTATTGCACGCGCATTGCTCAGGGATCCCGAGATCTTGTTGCTTGATGAGGCATCGAGTGCTTTGGATTCAAAGAGTGAGAAATTAGTGCTGGGTGCCCTGGAGCGCGCGTCCCGTGGAAGAACCACCTTGGTTGTTGCGCATAGACTAAGTACTGTTCAGAACGCTGATGTTATTATCGTGTTTTGTCAGGGCAGAATTGTGGAAGTAGGAACACATGATGAATTGGTTGCGCAGGGCAGTCTGTACAGTCTGCTTGTTGCGCAGCAGTCGCTGGACATTGCGCATTAATATTGACGCAGGCCTTCAATGACAATAATGATTTAGTCTGTTTTGCATTAGCTGGGATACAAAATAGTTCAATAATTTAGTAGATCAATCTTGATAATAATAATACCAAAAAGCGCAGCCAAAGAAAGGTGTATTTGCAGACGCATTGTTTTAATAAAAATAAAGCCTCCTCTATTTTTGTTTGCCTGTTTTTTCTTTTTCTTCGCTTCACCTTTTTTCTTTTCTTTTTTGAATTTGCTATTCCTGTACAGTTCAGAAACGCCCTAATTCTTCTGCATTCTCTCTTTACTCTTGGGCCAAGCTAAAAAAGGCATGTGCTAGCGCATATGACACTAAAGGTAACAGACAACCGATAGGGCTTTTTTGCTATTGTTGCTTATGTTTACCATACCCGGCTGTCGATAAAATTGTTCGCCATAGATAGACTAATGCGCGTCTTATGAGCATTGTAATATCTTACCTTTCTATGTCGTTACCGTTATTCACTTACGCTTCTTTTTGCATTGTAGACTCGTGCGCAGAGCAGAAAGCAGGAGCAAACCAGAAAACGCGTGGTAATAGGCTCATCGTCATCGCCAGAGCCACCATCGTCTGTTGTGGCTGATGAGGGACTCTTGGATGGAAACATAGCGGCGACATATGGCTGTGGTAATACGGATGATGATATTTTCGATATTGACATGGACAGCGATCTGGAAGCGCTGATAAACGAATGCGCGCCCGCTAATGGAAATGGTTCCTTGGCTAATGCTAACAGCCAACAGAATCAGCACCAGCAGCCACCAACATTATCAGCAACAGCACCAGAAGCATCGTTAACATCGTCTGTATCATTAAAAGGCAAAAGCGTGCCGTTCAAACGCAGCCACTCGCAGACACAAACAACATCATCTAGCGGACGGGCGCTTTCAGACCGGCCCAGATTCAAACTAGCGCGACCCACATTGCAAAGACAGATACAGGGCAGCACCACGCCAACAATACCGGTGGGATCATCAGCCGACATTGATGGTCTAGTGTGGTGGCAACGGTACGAACCACATACGACGGATGAATTGGCGCTGCATGCGGCCAAGATTGCACAGGTACGCACATGGCTGGAGACGGCAACGTCCTCTGGCGATAACACACCGAGTGCACGTATATTCCGGTTGCTTGTTCTTGAGGGACCGCCAGGCACGTGCAAGTCAACCAGTGTGCGAGTGCTGGGTGCAGAAATGGGTCTCGAGATTGTTGAATGGATCAATCCGCTTACTGCCCGCCAGTCGGACGCCAGTCTGAAACACGACTATGCCAATGACGATGACGACGATGGAGATGACATGCCGGTGGGGGCGATCCGTCAGTTCGATGATTTTCTTCGACGCGCAGAACGGTACTCGAGTCTGTCGCTACACCCCGACGACATCCCAAGTGGTCGGCCCAATAGCGATAATGGGGGGAAATTCATTCTGATTGACGATCTGCCAAATATCGCACACCACGATACACGTGAGGCATTCGGTGCTGCGCTGAGCCGTTTTGTGGCCACACCGGCAAGCAGATCGTTTCCTATGGTCATTGTGGTTACAGAGTGTTTTTCGGTGCACCAGATGCTCGGAGGAGATATCGACGATGAGTCATCCTCTTTTGGTGCGACACGTTACCGACTACGTACAGGGTCTAGCAACAGTGATTCGGCTGCTTGGACTGCGGCTGATGTTATCCCGCCCTCCGTGTACCGTTCTCCGTTCTGCCAGATGATAAAGTTCAATCCGGTGGCACCGACAATTGTGGCAAAGGGGTTGAAGCGGATTCTGCAGATACAGGCGACAGAGAAGGGAGGAGGGGCGCAGAAAGGAGCAGCGGGCAAACAGAACACAGCCGCTGTTGTTAAGCGCATAGCGGCCGAATGCCATGGCGATCTGCGGCTGGCTGTCACGATGCTACAGATATCGGGCCCCACAGATAGTAGCGCATCCGGGTCTGGCGGCAGAGATCGGGATCGGGGAGCAGCGCTGGATTTGTTCCATGCGCTTGGCAAAGTACTTTACGCAAAACGCGCAATACCACTCACGGTTGGGAAACCGACAGTACCGCGTGGTGAGCTGGAATCGGATCCCGACGATATTCTGGACCGCGTACCGGTGGATCCAAGCACGTTCTGCCTGTTCATCCACGAGAACTATGTGGATTTCTGCTCGTCCGTCGACGAACTTGCTGATGCCGCCGAGTGTTTGAGCGAAAGCGATGCAATATCGACTGGTAGTGGTGTGTGGAGCGCGACTGGGGCACGCGTATCTGCCGCGTATGCGGCTATGCTTGCGGTGCGTGGAGTCATGTATGTGCGCGACCACCCAAAGTATGCAGGTAATGGTGGTGGTAACAGTGGCCAGGCCCAAGGCAATGGCAGAAGGAGGGGTGCGCGACAAATGGCAGCGTTTAGGAAACCCATGTTCTTTGATAGCTATAAGCGCAAGGCGGCGTTCAATGGCGTGCGGCAAGACATGATGGCGGATACTGCTGCCTTTGGTTGCAGTGGTTGTGCTCTGGACCGGAGTTCAGCGGTACTGGATGTTCTGCCCTTTTGGGCGCGCATTGTGTCAGAGGCGCAGCGGGTGCAGCAGTACTCCCCGGCCCACGCACGGCTGCTGCGGCTTGCGACTGTTGGTAGAGAAGACGATAGCGGCGCCGGTATTTCCAATGCCGGACGCTGGGCGGCGGTGGCTAGCAGTGTTGCTGCGGCCGATGAGTTGCCGCAAAAGCTTGTACTAAGCGACGACGATATCGACGAGTTCTCTGACTAACTTGGTATTCGTGGAGGGTGATTTCTATCATTTTGCGGAGCTTGGAAATAAGAATAAAGGGTGAAATCTCAATAAGCATTTGGCAGGAAGGCGCTTATTTATGCACGTGAGGGAAAGGATGATGGGCAGGCATCATTGGAGGAGAGGAAGTTCTTATTTGCTTTCGCAATATCAGCCCACGGCCTGGTCCAATCCGATGGATTGCGTGGCATAAGCAAACAAAATTCAATGCCGAACTCTATTTCTACTTTTTCCTCTCCTTTTCTCCATATGATTACTGATTTTATTATTCCCACTATAATATCTACATATTTCACCTCCTTTTTCCTTCATTCTTTTTTCTTTGAAACCAACACACACACTGTACTAATTACATACACATACACATTCCTCCTCAACAACACCATATATTTATTACGTCTTCACTGACCCTGTAAAGCAGCAGCATGGCCGCCTCCAATTCACAAGCGGATTCCGCGGCGGACAATGACAAAAGCACTGCCGCCAAAGGAAAACAGCTGATAAAGGTGAAAGTAAGCGACCCAGCGACCAAGACAAGCACGATGGTAACGATGGAGGAGGGGAGCGACACGAAGATCTTCTGCTTCAACAACACGGTTTCGCGTGCGGAAAGGGGGTTCCTCACAGCAGACCCGGCGGGGCCGTTGGTGGGACGACTGGACTGCATTGAGTTGATGACGAAGGCGATGGCGCAGGCGGAGCTGACAAGGCGTACGCGGGAGAAGAACAAGTGGGTGGTTGGCACCAAGGGCCATCGTGTGGAGGAGTCGGACGTGTGGGCAAACAGGTGGGGGCTGCGGTGGATTCTCCGGCTCCGGCACGTGGTTGTGCTCGGGAACGAGGGGATCACCGATCTGTCGTGTGTGCGCGATGGTGGGTTCTGTGCGCCCACCGATGCGATCATGCGGCCGATGTTCAGGATGCGTGGCAAGAGCATGATGAACGCGTACAAGGCGACAACGATGGATGAGGCTGTTGTCGATTGGGCCAAGGCCGCGCGTGAGTACGTCGGGCAGAAGGTGCTGGGTCCCGGGATTAGGGCTGTTGACAAGTACGTGGAGTCGTGGCGGGATGGGACGATGAAGGCGTTGGTCCACAGGCTCTGGGCCGATGTGGTGACCCTTGGTGCGTGGAAGTCGGCTAGTAAGACTATTGAGCGCGTCATGGAGACCAGCAGCTTTGAGGGCAAGAGCAAGAAGCCGTGAACACCCGCTCCATCGCGATATATTCGGTCAATAGAGAGTACCTGAACATCCTTTGCTTTTTGTTTTAATTTACGACATTTGTCTATAACGGACAAGGAGGATTTCCACTATAATGCGATTCATGTGAGGATGTGGTGGAGTGCTTTGCAGAGCGTTTTCGGGCACGGGGACATAGACTCAGACAGACCCTAGGAAAGCCATCCACGAGATGATAGATGGATGGCCCCTGCTGAACGAAGAAAGGAGGGGTGGGTGCATGCTAGCTCGGAGCAAAAAAACATCGACAATTGCGAATCCGAGTGGAAAAAGTGGAATGAATGCTTTCTGCTGGATAAATGCTGTGGGAAGAAGATTTGTTGTCTCGGAAATATACTTTCTTTCCCCTGATCCCGCCGCACCCTTTCGCTCTTTCTTCATCGCTCTGGAATCTGCTTTATTTCTTCTTCTTCTGAGAGTGGTGGCATGCGCATATAAACAAAGCTCCGACGGTTGGCTGGACTTTTCGGCGGCCACGATCAGCCCCCTCTTCTCATCCATTTCTACATTGCCTTCTTCTTTATCCACTACCTTTGTTCTATTCTGAATACTCTTCTTATCTCCTGCCCAGACAGACAGACAGACAGATACATCTACAATGTTCAGGGCACTTGCAACAGCCTCGCCATCGGCCAAAGCGCTGGGACAGCCAGCCAAGCAGCTCCTGACAGCGGCCACCAGGAGGCACCTCTCGTGGGTCAGGGAGGAGCCCAGCGAACCCCATGTGGTGACCAGCGCGGTGCCTGGGCCGGCGTCAAAGGCAGCGCTGGAGAAGCTGTCTGCGCTGCAGGACACGCGGGCAGCGACGTTTGTTGGCGACTACGCAAAATCAACAGGCAACTACATCGTGGATGCGGACGGGAACGTGTTCCTGGATCTGTACTGCCAGATTGCGTCGATTCCGGTTGGCTACAACAACACGGCGCTTATTGCGGCAGCCAAGAGCGACCAGATGGCAACGACGCTGGCCAACCGCCCGGCGCTCGGCGTGTTCCCGTCGACGGACTGGGCGCAGCTGCTGGAAGACTCGTTTATGCGTGTGCGGCCGCCAGGCATGGACATGGTGTTTACCACCGCGCACGGATCCGACGCCAATGAGCTGGCGTACAAGGCGGCGTTTCTGCGCTATGCGCGCAAACGGCGCGGCGCACGTGCGTTCACGCAGACGGAGCTGGAGTCGGTGATGGACAACATTCCGCCGGGATCGCCCGAGGTCGCGATTCTGTCGTTTTCGGCGGGATTCCATGGCCGCACGTTTGGCGCACTCAGCACCACGCGGTCCAAGGCCGTCCACAAGCTCGACATGCCTGCGTTCAAGTGGCCGCGCGCACCGTTCCCGCAGCTCCAGTACCCGGAGGACGCGCATCGCGAGGAGAATGCGGCGGAGGAGAAGCGGTGTCTGGCTGAGCTGGATCGCATTCTGCAGCGCAACGAGGTGCCCGTGGCAGCTGTTGTTGTGGAGCCGATCCAGAGCGAAGGCGGCGACCGCCACGCATCGCCCGAGTTCTTCCGCGGCGTGCGGCGCATCACGGCCAAACACGATGTGCTGCTGATCGTCGACGAGGTGCAGACCGGGTGCGGAGCCACCGGCGCATTCTGGGCGCACGAGCACTGGGAGCTGGAGACGCCGCCCGACATGGTGACGTTTTCCAAGAAGATGCAGGCCGCCGGGTTCTACCATTCGCGGGAGATGGTGGCCGACCAGCCGTTCCGCAACTTCAACACCTGGCTGGGCGACCCGGCGCGTGCGCTCATTGCGCGCGCAATTGTGTCCGAGGTGCTTGACAACGCGCTGGTTGAGCAGGTGCGCGGCACCGGCGACTACTTGCTCGGCCATCTGCGTCCGCTTGCCATCCGCTACCACCGGCTTGTCGCCAACGTCAGGGGCCAGGGCACCTTTGTGGCCTTCGACTGTCCGTCGCCAGCGATGCGCACCGAGCTCCTGGATCTGATGCGCCGCGAGGGCGTCAACATGGGCGGCTCCGGCGAGGTTGCCGTCCGCTTCCGGCCGATGCTGACGCTGACCAACAGGCACGTCAATCTGTTCCTGACGCGCTTCGAAAGCGTCCTCAACAAGATGTACAAGAAGCACTGGCCACAGTGAGTGAAATCCCGCGGTCTTTTGGAGAAAGATAAGCTCCCAGCGATAACAACGGATACCAGAAAGCCTGCTCTGTCTATTTGATTAAGAAATATATTGTTTGTGCCCTCGTGCCCTCTCCCCCCCCCTTTGGGCGAGATAAGCTCGCAATCCCGCAGAGTGGGAACCAAAGAAGTTAGCAGTCTTCAACAAGCCCAGACTGTGGAAATGGACAAGGAACAGCCAATGTCCTATTGGTTTAAAAGTGCCCAAAAAAGAAAAAAAAGTTTAAAAACGATTGTTGCTTTTTGCTTGGAACAAAACAAGAGTTAGCATGTTCAAGATAACAAGGTATCTTCTGTTTCGTTGTTTCGTTTCAGTCTTTCTCTCTCTTTCTTTTACACCAAGTTGAAAAAGCACATTTGTAAACTTTCTTTTTTTGCTTGTTTTCCCTTCCTTCCATTCACAACCTCCCGTTTGTTTCTTTTAATTTCAAATCAATAGGAAAACAAAGAGCATGAGCACCAACGGCAGCAGCGAGTTCAAGCTTCCAAAGGCCATCCGCATGGTTATCATGGGTCCGCCTGGCTCCGGTAAGTGATCTCTTGATTCGGTCTATCTATCTATCTGTTATCCAAACAAAACAAGCGCCGACTGCAACTAAAAAGCAATAAAGACACCTTTGCTTGTTCTTTTTCTTTTTCTTTTTCTTCCATTCTACTGCGTAGGCAAGGGAACGCAGGCGCCCAGCATTGCGGAGCAGTTCTGCGCATGCCACCTGGCCACCGGAGACATGTTACGGGCAGCGGTGGCGTCGGGCAGCGAGCTCGGGAAGCAAGCAAAGAAGATCATGGATGCCGGGGGTCTGGTGAGCGACGAGATCATGGTGGGCATGATCAAGGACAACATCGAAAGCAACCCGACATGCAAGAACGGATTCATACTGGACGGGTTCCCGCGCACGGTGGTGCAGGCGGAGAAGCTGGACGAGATGCTGGATGCGCGCAAACAGAGTCTGGACCACGCGGTCGAGCTGGTCATCGACGATGCCCTGCTGGTTGCCAGAATCACCGGCCGCCTGGTCCACCCGGCCTCCGGCAGATCGTACCACAAGATCTTCAATCCGCCCGTCCGTCTGATGCTCGACGACGTTACCGGCGAGCCCCTGGTCCAGAGGTCCGACGACAACGAGGCCACCCTGGCCAAGCGCTTGAAGACCTACCACGAGCAGACCGCCCCCGTTGCCGCCTACTACCAGCGCAAAGGTATTCTGAGACAGGTCGATGCTGCGCAGAAACCGTCCGCTGTTTGGCACACCCTTTTGGCTATTTTTGCTGGTCAGAAGCAGTAGAAACAATAGCAAAATCCAAAAATTAATAATGGCAGTAGTATCTGTAGCTGTTGTTGTGGAAGTTTAAGCGTTCTTTACTTTCAGGGGCAAGGTGTTTAGTATAAAACCATGGTCCTGTTTCCTTCTGTTGCTGAAGGCCCTCTATATTTTCCTCCATTCCTTGGCACGTCTGCTTTTGTTTAGTTTGATGTGGTAACAAATGAAATGGTATGACTGAAACAAGAAGGAGACAGGGAAAAAAAAGGACAAAGTGAACATGAAAAATGTCATGGAAAGAGGAGATGGAGGAGGAAATGAAGAAAGAAGGAAGGAAAGAGAAAAAACATACATGCTCAAACGAAAAAAAGAAAGAAAGAGAGTAGGAACCTTCACCACCCTGCATCCCAGCTAGTGTTTCAACGGCGGCGGAGGAGCCGGCATGGGCTTATCAGGAAGGGCCTTCTGGCGAGCCAGCCATCTTCTGTGTTGCCAGAGGTTGTGGAGCCTGCGCTTATGACGACGCGCCATGACGAATATGAATCCAAGGATGAGGAGCCCCGCCAGGCACCCGATGCCGATGCCCACGCCGCAACCAACCGAGCATTTGGACCCCGATGTGGGGAGCTTCGCGTCGGTCGACCCTGCTATCATGTCGCCGTCCATCACGCCGTTTGTTGACTCTGTCGGGAGTATTCCGTCCGGATCGTCCTTGTTCACAGAGGAAGAGGAAGAAGTGTGTGTGGTTCCCGCCCCATCTGCCGCCGCGTTGTCTCCTGCATCTATTGTCGTTGCCAGCGCCTCTATTGTCGTTCCAACCGGCGCCCCACGAACCGCAGCCACCAATATCATTAGCAATACCAGCACGTTCATTGTTTATGTATTTGTTATGTTTACTGAGGATACGTAAATATCCTTTTTAGTTCCCTTCACTTATTATCTCTCTTTACGAACCAGCCGTAAGAAAAATTGGAAAAATGAAATAAAAACTTGTGCGGAAATTTAAATATAAAATAAAATATTGTTGACTGGAATAAGAAAAGGAAAAAAGAGGATAAAGTGGAATATTGCAGAATAAGAAAAAAAAAAAGTAAAAAAAAAAACAGGTATTAAAGAAAGAGGCGAAAAAAGTGAAAGAAAAAAGGAGAGCACTCGTTCTTTTCAAACACTAGGAGAACAAGAAGAAGAAAAAGGTGCTCCATGTCGATCACTCTTGTCCCTTTTCACTTGCTCTTTCTTTCTTTCTTTCTCTTATTTTGCAGACAAGATGGCACCCGCTTTCTTTATTCCCAAAAAACACATGCGCGCGTTTATTCGCTTTCGTTACGTTTCTCCACGTGATAATCCTCCTTCATAACGTCCTTTTTGCTGGTCCATGTTCCCTAGTTCTCTCTTTTGCTGGTTCTCTTTCACAAAGAATCCGCCGAATATGTGCCCAAAAGTGCTATCTAAGCAAGTGGGGGGGGGTTACAACGCCTTTAACGCAAAGAAAAGGAAAGATAAAAAATAATGGCATCCGCTAGTCTACACGCTCGTTCTCCCCTTCCTTTATACGCCTAGCACATCGTCATCTACGTCATTTCAGATACTTGTAAAGAACATGCCGAATCTTCCTTTCTCCACAAAAAAAGGTTAAAAAAAGGAAAGAGCTTTTTGTCACCATCATTATGACGTGTAGTGACAAACCAAGCTGGTCTAATGGTTTTAACGGTTCAAGCATCTTGATTTTCTGCAAACTGCAGAATTAGCCCCACGTGATCTGCCTTATACTTTGGCCGATCTTATTTAACCTTATACAAAGAATACATTAAATTTTGAGGCACCGATCAAAGCTCAAAAAAGAGCGCTTTCTCATACAATAATAACGAACCTTGGCTTTGCCACCTGTTACATACTCTATTTCTCTATTCCAATCACCGCTATTCAAGCCTTCTTCTTCTTTCTACAACTGGATAAGAACAGACAGTGGAAAACTACACCCGTAATCATAGCAATGAAGCTGACAGCAGATCTCATAAAGAACTCGCCCACATATTTAAATCCCATCAAGGACCGCGAGCTGGATCTCAGCAACAACCACATTACGTTGATAGAAAACCTGGGCGCAACCCGCGATCTCAACGACACCCTCAACCTATGCTCGAACAGCATCCGAGTTCTGGGAAACTTTCCCATCCTAAGCCGCTTAAGGTCGCTGTATCTTTCCAGTAACCGCATAGCCGCCATCGACCACAGACTACCTACCCAGCTGCCCAACCTTGTTTCTCTGGTGCTCACGAGCAACGATATTGAGGAACTCAAGGTCCTGGAGCCCCTGCGGGAGCTCGGCCGTCTCGAGCATCTTTCTCTTTACGGCAACCCGGTCATGACCAAACCGCATTCCCGTCTATGGTGCGTCTGGCGGTTTCCATCAATACGCGTTTTGAACTTTGAAAAGGTGTCGCAGGCGGAACGGGTAGAGGCAAAGAGACTGTTTGAGACCGAAAATGGCAAACCGTCTAGTATGGCGCTGGAGATTCTGGCTATTGAGGCACCCTCGGTTGACAATACCTTTGAACCGGGCGAAGGACTCGATCTGCCCGACTCGGACGACAAGATGAATGTCGACCGTGGATCGTCGTCGTCTGCAAATGCACAGGCTATCACCGATATCAAGGCAAAGATACGCGACGAGATGTCACAGATCCAAGCCATGGAAGAGTTTATATGAGAAAATCCAAATATAACACCTTTATATTTTATTTATCTTTGTGAATAACAAACAAAAGATATATGGAAATGTGTAGGGAAGAGGAAAGTAATAACCTGTGGAACTAGGGAAAATGTTTGAATAAAAATGACAGAACGATATAAGAAAAGAGAGAAAAGATCAATGTTATATAAAACCAGCAAAAACGGTTTATTACTTCCACTCTTCGGGAATTACACCCTCGCTCTGACCATGGTAAGGATGGTTAACAAAGTTGAAAATGGGGAACACGTCAAAGTTCATAAATGCGCCAGTCGAGTATGATGCGGCAACACGCTGCAGCGACAACGGCAGTCTAGAGACCCCGTGCATTGGCTTTCCTTCGCCCTTCAGTTTGAGATACTCCTCGCGATACATTTTTATTTCCCTTGCGTTCTCCATGTACCCAAAGAACCTCGCACTGCTGTTTGTGTACATCATCAGGAAGGCGTGGAACACTCCGACCACGACCGACACCTTCATCGTTTTGTGCAGCGCCTGCTTTGAAAGTCCCAGAGGCTGGAACCTTTCTAACATCATCCGGGAGAGAAAAGAAAAAAAATCCATTAGTGAAAAAAGAGTGTGTCGAAAGGCAAAGATCATGCTTGTTTACAGTTCTTTCTTTTTTTTCTAATCTACTTACCCAAAAAGTACATAAAGGCAGGGGCATACGCTGTCCAGGCTACGCCTTTGGCGTAATCGCTCCAACGAAAGTAGCGAACAACACGTCCGAAAATCGGATCTGTGTCGATAACCGGGTAGGCCGATTTGTGAAGTTTACTCTGCATTGTCCAAATGAGATTCGCTCTTCGAAGATCCTCGTTGATTGAAAAGGCTATCAAATGATAGGAACAAATAAATCACAGTATGTACGAGGATTATTACACTTCATATAGAATATGGAGGAAATTGAATGAGAAATGAAAACGTTGAGAATGAAAAAACATCTGAATGCTGTGAAAGAATCTCCCCACCCCCAGTAACTGTGGTTTTTTGTATGGGTTTATCTTTCGCCACAGTTGGATGAGAAAACGCGATCATTCCCACTCATTGATCGATCTAATCAGGCTTGAGATTGATTAATTGACTGTAAGAAAAACTAAAAAAGTGAAGAAACAGAGTGGATGGCTGAATATCTGTCGCTAAACGTGGAGGTCTCTTCAGAACTGGCTAGGCGGATGGAAGGCAGGCGAGTGAGATCAAGAGCGCAGTGGACAGAAAAGGGTGAAAGATCGTCTCGATATTTCTACAGATGTATGAAGGCTCGCAACTTCATTACACACATGTCAACACTTTTAGACCGGGATAACAAGGAGGTTACGTCTGAGGTTGACATGCAGAAATGGATGGTGGAGTTTTATTCAGGACTTTTTACAGCAGGTACAACGAATAGTACAGCGCAGGATGAGTTGTTGGCTACTTGGGAGGCTAGAATACCCCGAGAGCTGACAGCACAACTCGACGCTGCTATTCAGCTGGAAGAAGTAATGGATGTGATAAAGGCGGCACCAAACAACAAAGCCCCTGGACCAGACGGGCTTACTTACGAGTTCTACAAAGCACATAGTGATGAGGTTGCGCCAGTACTGGTGGCCCTATATAATCAGTGTTGGAATGGCGGCGAGCTTCCACTCAGCTGGCAGCAAACTCATATAGTGCTCTTGCCTAAGAAAGGTGACCTACGCGGTCTGGGAAATTGGCGCCCACTTTCTCTAAGCGATTGCGACATTAAGCTACTGACCAGCATCATGACAGCCCGCATGCAGAGAGCGTGCAAGCATATCATCGATGAGCAACAGACAGGCTTTATAAAGGGCCGATCGATTTTCGACAATATCCACACGCTGAACATGGCAATAGAGAAGGGAAAGTACATGCCCGAGGAGTGTAGCGGGGCTGTCCTATTGCTAGACCAGCGGAAGGCATATGATCGCGTTGACTGGTCGTACCTAGACAGATGTCTGGAGAAAGGCGGAATAGGCCCTCGATTCCGCAACTTTATCTAGCGCTTATATGCCAAAGCGCAGGCTGCGGTGAAGAGTTCTATAGGTATATCACCATGGTTCCCAGTCCGGCAAGGGCTGCGGCAAGGAG
>JANBTT010000210.1:0-20402 GCA_027578915.1 Coemansia sp. RSA 1200 | reverse complement strand
GAAATAAATTACGAAATGGTATATGCTCATCATCCTTGTTGTTGGTAACATTTAAAGGTCGTTTAGCAAATATTAGCCACTGTAAAATGTTCCACACGCACACACGAGAGTTGCGCACTAACAATGCTAAAGTAACTACCAATGTGCCATCATGCCATCTTGCGTGTATTGCAAAAATTATTATGATCCGGGAAAAAGGTCAAATAAAGCAAAAAACAAGGCCCTAAAAGAGACAAATGAATTCTCTAAACCGATGATACAATGGAATCGGCCTTCTTCAGCGCATCGATCATCTTCCTGCACTCGTTTCTGCGACCAACGGTGGCCTCGCTCTCCTTGAGCAGATCCTCCAGGGCCTCGGGGTTGTACAGCTCCTTCAGAAGCTCCTTCTGCAGGTTCTTCTTGGCATAATCAACGAGCTTTAGCATAATGGACTTTGGCACCATGTCGATGGCGGTACGCTTGACAATGTTAAAGTACGAGCGGATCAGAAGCTTGATGACCTCGGTCTCCTGCTGCTCGCGCTCAGACAGCGTGCCGGAGGCCTTGAGCACGGGTGGAGGCGCCTCCATCATTCCGTTCTTCTTCTTGTTGTTGTTCTGCCAAAACGAACCAAAGAACCCGCCGTCCTTGGACAGATTCATCTCATCGTCAAGCGACCGCTCGGCTGTTGACAGCGACGGACGGGGCTGCGGGGCGCCAGGACCGCCGGGCTGCTGCTGCGTTGGCTTAGTCGGGTGCATCCGCTCGTTGACAATGGCAAAGGCGCGCTGGCCGTTGATAAAGTCAGGGTGCGCGGTGTTGATGTAGCACTGCTCCATAGAAATCAGATCCTGCACAAGCTTGTTGGTTGGGATTGTGGCATTCTTGAGGAACGTGATGACCACCGTGTTAAACTGGTCGCGCAGCTGCGGGAAGCGTTTGAAGTTAGGTTTATTCAAGAGCTGGTTCACGATACGCACAAGCTCATCATACGTAATCATGACGCACTTGAGCCCCGGTTCCTCCAGCCGCCGGATCTGCTTCTTGACAATGACTTCAAAGGCGCTGGTGGCCACGAATAACGAGGGCGACGACCCAGTGGAGTTGTACAGAATGGTGCGGATGTCCGTGTCCTTGACGTGCTCCAGAGGATCGATTGCCTTGATGCCGTTACTGAAGATCTCGTGGAACACAAAGCTGATGCGTGCTCCGCCACCCAACTCGTACGTTGACAGATCCGTCGACTGGCCCTCCAGCGCATTGCGAAAGTCGTTGCAGAATTCGGTGATGATGCTAAGCGTCGTGTTGGCTGCCTGTCCGGCTGCGTCCGTCAGCGGGTCGCCCAGCTGCTCCAGCTCGCCGCGGTACCTCGACAGGGCAGATGAGATCTTGGCCTTGATCTCAGGCAGCGTGATCTTGATGTGGTGCATCAGCAGAATGTTAAGCTTGCGCGCCAGAAACGGAGTACCGCAGTACTGCGCCTTGCTTTGGTATGACGGATGCGTCTCAAAGAACTGGCGCTCGCTCTCCAGTGCCGAGCTGATGGGCCGCTTCGACTGGATGTCCTTCTGGCCGCGGTTGACCACGGGAACATATCCGAGCCGCAGCGGAATGACGCGCCCCGCAAGAATGTCGATGACGTCGGTGCCCTTGTCCATGAGATCCACCTTTGTCAGCACGCCGATTGTGCGTGCGCCGTCAGGATCCAGCTCGCGCGCCAGCTTCAGTCCGTCGGAGTTGGCCAGATCCGTGTTGGCTGCCGTGACTGCCAGGATGATGGCGTTGGGCTTGCTGATGTACGTAAGAATCATCTCGCGGATCTGCCGCTCAATGTCCTTGGGCTGGTCGCCAACCGGCACCTTCGTCAGCCCAGGCAGATCCACCAGCGTCAGGGTCAGCACCTTGGGCGAAAACACGCGCAGGTTAATTGGGAGCGGAGAGATCCCAAGATTCTTCCCGGTCTTTTTGTCCGTGTCGTTTACAATCTCCTCGCGGATCTCGTCAAAGTCAAAGAACTTCTTTCCGGGCAGATGCAGAAACTCGCCCCACTCGTTGGGGTCTGTCTTGTCGTCGGCGTCCTCCGATGCTTCAGCCGTGGCTGGGCGGTTGATGAGCTGCAGAATCAGCGGACGCCGAGTGACAATACCTGTTCCGCGAGGCAGAAAGTCGCGTCCTACAATGTTCTCCAGCACAGAGCTTTTGCCGCTGCTCTGGCTTCCAATGACCACAATCTGAGGCAAGTCAACAGGATTGTGCACTCCGACAGTGGAGAATGCATCCTGGAGCTTGTTTACTGTCTTGATGAGCTGCTCATCCATGATTGAATACAACGACTGTGCCAATCTGAGCAAACGAGGTTTTTAAATAGCAGCCAAACAAACGCCGAGCGCACAAGGAAAGAAAAAAGTGAACAGAAACAAAAGATGTCAAAGTAAACGCGGGGGAATTGATTAGTTACGTGTCTGGCTGGCAAGACAGAATTATAAAGTTAAAGCTAGAAATGCAAATGAAGCAAGAGATGAGGGAAAGCAAGGAAGGGAAGAGAAAAACAGACGGTTCCCATGGACGAACGCAAACACAAAGAAAGGGTCTTTTGCCTTTGTTGCTGGCGAGCTTTTCGCACACGGCATCTAGCCTTGGCGCTTTTTTTTTTTTCGTTTTCGCTGTTCAGCCAGGCACAGAACGCCTGCCCTCCAAGACTCAGTCACTCATAAACGACAGGCGGATATTTCTTTATGCGCTTTCCAGGTAGCCTGCCACTTTCGCTCTGCGGCTATTAGCTATATACACAAAGACCGTCGAGGACAGCTGCTGGCGGCCGCTACACCTTGCGGTAGCAGGCAACGCGGATGGTGCCGTCGTCGCTTGCGGACAGTGACTTGTCAGCAGCATAGTCGATGCATGTAACAAGGTCCTTATGGCGCCTGGTTGTGTCGGTCAGCGCGGCGGAGTCGATGTTGAAGACAAGACACTGGCTACGCGGCGCGACAACGACGTTCTCCTTGTCAGGCGTAAACACCACGCGGTCGACATCCAGGCGTGAGTCCTGTGGAACGATTCCGTAGCTGCCGCCACCGCTATTGCTGCCATGGGCGACGGCGGCGGCACCTATATCCAGCGTCGACTGGGCCAGCATCTGGCCGCCCTTGCGCAGCGACCACTGCGTCAGACCGCCAACCTCGGTGACCACAGCGAGAGAGTCCTCGTCCAGACTAAAGTCCACGGCACACAGATCGCGCTGTCGTGTCTTCAGCGTGGTCACAACATCGAGGCTACGTGTGTCGACCAGTCGCACGTACCCCGAGCTGAGACCCAGCGCAACCATCTTGTCGTTGTGGTTGAGTGCCGCGCACACGCCGTGCGATGCCTCGGATGGCGCAGGGAGCCGCTTGGATGCCGCCATGCGACTGGCTCCGGCGTCCCAGATCTGCAGAACCACATCGGATGCATTCTCGGGCTTCGATGAGCCGACCACTGCAAGCGTGGAGCCGGTAGAGCCGGCCAGCAAGCATTGCACCCAGGGGTGCCGTTTCTCGAAAACCAGCTCACGACTCATCATGTCCGAGTTGGCATTCAGCGTGTGGATGTATCCGCTCTCGTCAGCCAGATACAGGAGGTGCATGTGCTTCTTGTCCCACGCCATTGCGCTGACTGTGTAATCAAGCTCATTCTTGAGCTGCGGTGCTGCCGATGCCGGGTCGGGCGCCCACACCTTCAGGATCGATTCGTCATCATAGCTGGCAATCAGATCGCCTGTTGCCGAGAACTTGGCCAGCCCGACGCCGGCGTTGTGCTCTAGAAAGACGTCCTCCTGCCTGATCTTCAGCAGACTAGATGGCTGCTCCGTCGCGCGCACCAGCTCTGCTGCAGCGCTGCGGCTTCTTGTCCCTGAGCTGGAGCCGTCGCCGTCGCCATCGCCAGAACTGGGCCCTTTGCTTGTTGTCGCTGCTTCTGTTGCTCCTGCTGCCGATGTCGTTACCATCGCAGGCTGCAGCCGCGGGCTGGTGATGGCGTCGATGGCTCCAATATGGTCCTCCACTAGCCCAGAGGATCCGTCCGCCGCATCCAGCGCTGTTATCTTCGTCTCTCCGTCCAGCCGCCTTTCGTACATCTCCACCTTCCTTCGCAGCGCCTCGCGCTCGCGTCTCTCTCGGTCAAACAACAGAATGCGCGGAACCGCCATCGCCGGAAACACGGTGGTGACAAAGTCGGTCAGCGACGCCTTCAGACTGGCAAACCACTCGTCGCTGAAGTATGCCTCAAACTCAGGCCGGCTCCTTGGATCGTCCACATACTCTAGACCCAGCCACGGAACCCAGTCACCACCTTGCTGGCCCAGCGTCCGCCCGTGCTTATCCATAAACGCGCGTATCTTGTTGCGCTGGCCCTTCTCGGCTGCGCTGACAAGAAACAGCCGAATGAGCCGCTTCTCGAACATGCGTGTGGTGCGCTGGTATTTGGGACTAAGGTGTGAGAAGAACCGGAACGACAGGTACCGCCAGTACTCCAGCAGCTCGTTATCCCGGAGCTCCCTCGCCATGCCGACCAGATCGTCGACTATCTTCCCGGCGTCAAACCCCTTGTCCTGGTCGCGCTCAAGATCCTGCTCCAACGCCCGCAGCGTCTGCTTGAACCCGCGAAACAGGAGGTACTCGCGTATGAGGTCGTCTATGTACTCCACCGACTCTATTCCCGCCTTTGCTGCCTGCACATACTCCGCCGCACTGGGCGATAGAAGCGGTGCCATTTCTCCCGTCTAATGTGCCGTGCGTGTCTGCAAAATACGGAATGCCGAAGAGTTTGTCTTTTCAAGTATGAAATGGTTGATAGAATATAATTTATTGTTAAGCTCAGCAAGTAAAATAAAAAAGGAGCTTTGAAGCCATTTCTTTTCCCTTTTTTTCCCTCTTTCCCTTGGTTGGAGAATTGCATTTTAAATGTAAAAGAGAAATATCCTCAGAGCTCGACGTGGCGCGTGTCCTTGGGCGTGAAGCCCGAGACCTGGCGAGGCACAACCACGTATCCGGGGCCGTTGGCGCTGATTTTGTGCACTTCGTTGGTGTGGGAGTTGACGGGGTGCGCTGCGTGCGCGCGGAGGAACTCTGTGAACGAGCCGAGCGAGCGGTCGCCGTGGTACGGAACAACCTCATTGTTGGTGGCACGCACCAGAACAATGGTCGGGTATCCGCTGATCTCCAGCGCTGGGTCGTTCGACGGCACATCGTTCATAGTCGCTTCCATCTGCGCAACCACAATACCCGAGTGGTTTGCAAACAGCCTGCCCAGCTCCTGGTACACTGGCATCAGCCGCTTGCAGTGGATGCACCACGTCGCGTGTAGCAGCACCAGAACGTCCTTTGTTGCGTCAAACACCACCTCGTTGAACTGCTTGGCCACCAGCTTGAACACATCGCCGTCATTCGTCTCGGGAATCGCCTGCGACTTGTAGTGTGGCGGAACCCTGCCCGCCACATAGTCTGCCACAAACTGCCGCACACCTGCTGCGCTGAGCTTCTTGTCCTGCGACATTGGGTATTTGGTGTGTTGCCCAATGTCTTGGATGGCAAATGCCGGCCACTGCGTCTTGAGATCCAGCCCCACCGCATGTTTCCAGTATGTCCGTGCATCGACAAGCGCAAGACTCACCTTGTCGCGGAATTCCTTGGCTGTCTCCAGCAGCTCCTTCTCGAGTGTTTCGCGCGACTCGTCGCTGTTGTAGAACACAAGCCCAAGCGGGAGGCTCGCTTTCGAGTACGTGCTGAATGTCCTTGCTGACAGCTCGCCCAACACCGGCACTGATCTGGACCTTACAAACCGACGGATGTTGTCGATTGTGTACTTTCCACTGAAAACACTCATCTGCCCATCGTAGTCCGTGTACACGCCTATCCCAGGCATCGAGATCTTTTGTTTCTTTGCCGTGTTCTTGTCCACAACAATCCCAAATGTAAAGTCCTCGATGAGCTCCTTTGCAACCTCTCTCAGCATCCCCAGCTCCATAACCAATGTGTTCTTAAAGTACCCAACAACAACAACATGGTCTGACTTTACAAAGCTAGAGTGCTCAGCCGCCCGCACTTCTTTGACTGGCGGTCCCTTGTGTTTGCGCATATAGCTGACTATGCCTGACTCCTGCCGGGAGCCGTTGTAGATTCCGAACCTGCCGTCCAGCACCACCTTCATTGTCGGGAACCCTTGAATCCCTACCTGGTCGCAGAGTGCTGCATTCTTGGTGCAGTCCACTTTTGCCAGTGGAACGTTGTCGGCCTCCAGCGTTGCTGCCGCCTTCTCGTACGCTGGCTTTAGCGCCTGGCAGTATAGGCACCACGGCGCATAGAACTGGACCAGTGCCAGATGCTGCCGGTCTACCCAGCTGTGCAAGTTGCTGGCATCAAGCTCGCGGACCGCTGACTCCTTCGCTCCGGTACCCGCCGCAACTGCCCCGCTGGCTGCCAGGAGCCCTGCCATATACTTGAGAATGTGCATGAGCTTAGCGGATTTCACAGTCGCAACTGGTCGTAGTTAATGAACAAAAAAAATAAAAGATACAAAAATGCTAATAATACCAACTTGTAAAACAGAAATGCAAATAAAAGTGTGAAAACGAAAGTGTAAAAAAAAGAACAGTATGGCTCGTTTCTCTGGACCAACCGGTTATCTCCCAGTTCATATCAGAACGGAAAGGTCTTGTCTTTTTCTTCTCACTTTTGCCTCAATGTGCAAAACTATGCAAAGCCAAGTCTCTTTGTGCATTGACAAGATACAAAAACAGCACTCTAGTGTTATCCATCCGATTACAACCGTTTGTTTCTCTGTGCCCAGAAATACGAGGTTATCTACTTTAAGCCTATTTAGAAAGAAAAAAGTGTGAGAAATGAGAACATAAACCCCCTCCAAAAAAAGCTATGCTAGTCGCTTAGAAGCTTCATAAGCGTAGTGTGATTCAGATCCGCTGGGAGTTTGCGTCCATCGTCAGTGCGCACATCCTCTACCTTGCCTAGCTCATTGAATCGCACGAGGATTCTGCGGTTAGACATTGCTCCAAGCCCATCGCCTATTGTCAGAACAATCGTGCTTCCTTCCACTCTGGCGCTGACAACAGGCGCAATAGTTTTGATCCAACGCTCCACAACCTTCTGCTGCTCCTGGCTATCGAGTGCTGTCATCCGACGGCGTTGATCCTCACTCTTCAGCTGTGCCAGTCGACCATCCAGCCGCTCCTGCTCGCGTTGCATTTCGTCACGCATTGCTGTTTCGCGAAGCAACTCGTTGTGCACTGCTTGCAGTTCACGCGTCTGTTGCTCCACGGCGTCTCTTTCCTTTTGCTCCTTCTCCTCCAGGGCGTGCGCCAAGGACCCAAGCTCCGCCTCTAGTCTGTCAACTTCGTTTGACAGCTCCTCATTCTCACGCGCCAGCTCCAGAACTCCCTCGTATCCTTTACACTCTGTGTCTATTTTTCTGTTTACCTCCTCTACTTTTGCATCTAGCCGTAGCTGAACCCCTTCAAGTATTCGCTCTTCTTCCTCTACAGATATCTCCAGCTTGCTAAGCTCATTGTTATTCGGAATAAACGATGCTCCGCTAATACGTTCCGCGAGTATTTCCCTTGCACGGCAAGCAATGAGCGCTTTTCTGTTCTGCGTGTACACACTCCTGTAGTGGTCTATGTATGTCTGAATAGTAGCGGGGAAACGCGCCAGATCTGTTGGAAGCTCTTTTGCACTTTCTTGGACTCTCTCCAGATACAGACTCTTTAGGTCGTTGACCCACAGTTTGCTTGACGCAAGCTCATCACGCTGACTACATATGGATAGTCAGTGCTGTTCAAATGTTTCTATGTTAGCACAATAGTTGATTAAGGACCCCCACCACTTCTTTATGTTATGCCAACGGATACATTTACGCATCTTTCTGACTGAGACTACTTACAGCGCGCATTCTTTTGTATCTATCATTTCAAATAGCAACGAATAAATAGAAGAAATAGAAGAGAAGACTAGTGATAGTACATTAGCAATGCAATAAAAAAAGTAAACAGAAAGTAGAAAGAGAAAAGAAAAAAAGAAAAGAAAGGAAAACAAAGCTCAAACTAATACAGAGGAAAAAAATGATGTTTACGATAATGCATATCTGGCCAATCACAGAAGCACTGATTAATGCATCAACATCCAACACTTTTCCATGGATAGCTAAGCACCATTATTTGTTTCATTGAATGTTGAGAGCAGCGAAGTGTTGTACGAACTGCAGTCCTGACACTTGTGATATATAAAGTGGAACCTTGTTACAGACCGCTTGTGGCAGTCGTTGCAAAACACCAACGCCTGCGTTTTCCTGTACTCGATTGGCATGCAGCTGACTCTCATGTAGCTGTCAATTTCAGTAAAGATAGGCTTTGTGTCGCAAAGCGACGCAGAACACACTGGGCATTTGTATGAGTACTGAATATACTTGTTCAAACAAGGCTCGTGCATCAAGTGGAGGCATTCGGCTTGGATGATGCTGTGGACTGAATCAAAGAACTTCTCTCCACAGATAGGGCAGTCGCAGTGGAGCCGCTTCTCTTTGCATCCGTGCTTGTCGCGTGCACTGACAGATACACAAGCGTCGCATGTGTCGCAATGGTAGTAGTCGCTTTTGCATCCGCTCAGACATATGCCACATCTATTGCAGTGGAATATATTTTTGCTCTTATCGTCATCAAGGAGCTTGCATTTGTCGCAATAGTAGTGACCTAGCGTTTCTAGACATTTTCTGCAGCTCTGTGCCACTGGTTGCAATTCCGAACAAAGCATGCACCCCATCAACTCTACAGCGTGTCTGTCCATGCTGTGGTCGCTGCTGCTGTCGTGACAAAACCGACATGCAACCCATTTATTGCAGCATGGAGCAAGAACCTTGGCTTTCAGCTGGTAATGGGAGCATCCAAGAATTGTTTGCGCCTGGTCGTGGTACGAGATACTAACTTCTCCAGCAGGTACCTCGTCTGTAATATCTGTGCGTTTGCTGTATGTGGTTTTCGAGTGTCCCATTAGTAGCTACACCTTTGGTTGCTTGCATTTGTTGCAATAAAAATGAGCCATCTGTAATTCTCATAGTATTAGCACTACCCTGTCCACTTTTTTGGTCTGAAGGAGAGAACAAAACTCAAACCATGACTCTTTCAGTTCCAGCCAGCTTACCTCTTGTGCCTGTCTAGCTTTCTCTGCCTCGGTCAAGCTTGAATCTGCATGTATTCGCTGTATTGCTACCCGAAGTAGCTTTTGCGATTCCGTTTCAAAAGAGCCTGTGGTCATCGTGTTTGTATTTAAACAAAAAAAAAGGTTATAGACGTGTTCTAGTCAAAGTAGCATTCATATCAGCGTGATATATTGATAGCAAGGAGAGTCGTTTATTTAAGAGTATGTATATTAAAGTTTCACAGCTTTAAAGAAAAGAAAATTACCACGGAACATTAATGCAGCAGCAGCTTCGCAATAAAGTCACTTGTCTACCGCTTCTACTGGAAGCGAATTTTAAAATAGAAAGAAAAAAGGTAACCGAGTCCGTGCTTTTTTAGCACCGTTATTTGAACATGACCTGTGTGAGAATAAAATGTCTCTTCTAGTCTAAAGCGCACTGTCCATACCGATTGGATAAAATATGCGGCTGCACATCTTCTTGTCACATGGACCTCATTCAGTGCCAGCATAGCAAAGAGAGACAAATGGCCAGCAAGCAACAAGCTAAGAATGCTTGAGATGTGTTTCTTTAAGTGGAATGTAGAGATTTTCACCGCCTCACGTTTAAGGAAAGGGGGCGAATGCTCTATTCACAGCTGCACTGGCAATGGCTTTCATATGGTCACAAGGACCATACATGTTTTGCTGGCTGCAGTTTAGACATTAAATTCTCTTCTCTCTTTTCTTCCCTCTGAGCTCTATTCCAATGTGATTAGATCGCATTCTTGATTAGCGAAATTGGGGATTGCGCAGCAAAAGGAGGACAAGGGGAAAGATATAAAGTTCTGGATTTTGAAGGTTGGCTTGCGTTTGACAGCCAAATTTCTGGAGCGGTCTTTGGAGTTCTTATCGGCGCGCATTGCTGTGCTACCACCACACATTTCCGCCAGCAATTTGCTTTCTTTTCTTTGTTTCTCTCCTCCTCTTCTTCTATTTTTCTTCATTGAAAATACATCGTCTCTTATGCCTTTATTGTTTTCTTGTGGATAACCGTTGCTTTTATTTTACGTGTAGTCCAATTTTTCCCAGTCTTGAAATCAAAAAGTACTAGTGTCAAACATGGCCCAGTCTTCAGCATCAAGCAAATGCGGTGACCTGACCAGCGCAATGGACCGCGCTGCCAAGCTTAACGTCCCAACAACTATTGTTGTGTTTGGAGCCTCAGGCGATCTTGTAAAGAAGAAGACATTTCCTTCTCTCTTTCATCTATTCGAGCAATCGCTCTTGCCAAAGCGCATAAGCATCATTGGCTATGCACGCACACAAATGTCTGATGACGAATTTCACAAGAGAGCCACATCACACTTCAAGCCAGATACTCCGCATGACACGGTGGTCGACTTCCTCAAAATATGCAAGTACGTAAGTGGCAAATACGACGTCGACGAGGATTTCAAAGCCCTACGCAAAGCAATTGAGGACCATGAGGGGGCCATTGGTGTAAGCAATACGGACGAGAGGGTCCATGTTTACTACATGGCATTGCCGCCCTCGGTCTTTGTCGACGTTGCTACACACGTAAAGAACAACGTCTACGACAAGAGCTGCACCAACCGACTGGTCATTGAGAAGCCATTTGGCCACGATCTCGAGTCGAGCCGCGATCTGAGCAAAAATATCAGCGCCCTGTTCGACGAGAATGAAGTCTTCCGCATCGACCACTATCTAGGCAAAGAGATGGTTAAGAACATCATCACCCTGCGCTTTGCAAATGTCTTCTACGAGGCCGTGTGGAACCGCCACTACATTGACAACATCCAGATAACCTTCAAGGAGCCATTTGGCACTGAAGGTCGCGGCGGCTACTTTGACGAGTTCGGGATCATTCGTGACGTCATGCAGAACCACCTGATCCAGGTCCTCTGTATTGTGGCAATGAACCAGCCAAAGTCGCTTGGTGCAGAGGACATCCATGACCGCAAGACCGAAGTTTTGCGTCGCATTCTGCCAATTCAGCTCGAGGACACGCTGCTTGGACAGTATGTGGCCTCAGCGGATGGCAGCAAGCCCGGGTACAAGGACGATGACAGCGTGCCAAAAGACTCGATTACGCCGACATTTGCACAATGCGTGATGCATGTCGACAACGAAAGATGGCGTGGGGTGCCCTGGGTTATCAAGGCAGGCAAGGCGCTAAACGAAGCAAAGATGCTTATCCGCATCCAATACAAGGACATGCCGAATCCGCTATTTCCCAACCTGGCACGCAACGAGCTCGTCATCCAGGTCAGCCCCAAAGAGGCAATGTACATCAAAACAATTGTCAAGGAGCCAGGTCTGTCGACGAATCTGGCCATGTCCGAGCTGGATTTGACCTACAAGACCCGCTACCACGACGTCAAGATTCCCGATGCCTATGCGACGCTGATTCTTGATGTTCTCAACGGCGACCACTCGAACTTTGTGCGCAGTGACGAGCTGGACGAGGCCTGGCGTATTTTCACGCCGCTGCTCCACAGGATCGAGTCTGAGCGCATCAAGCCGCTGCCCTATGAGTACGGCTCGCGTGGTCCCGAGGGCGCCTACCAGTTTGTGGAAGATCGTGTTGGGTACAAGAGAACCGGACTAGAGTACCACTGGGAGGCACCAGAGTAGAAATGCTTGGCACTTGATTTTCCGGCGTTGATGGATTTACCGCATAACGCATGTGTGTCTTTTATTAGCCCTTTTCTGAGCTTGTGAATCAATTATTTATGCTTGTTTTTATGAAGAAAAATAGATTAGTCTTGCTCACATTTTTTAGCACAAATGTATAGCAAAAAGTGTAACCCTCATAGAATAGACAAAAAAACATATTGCCCGAACCGGAGCGCCTGTTCTGGAATGATTCCGGACGATATTGCTTATCTTTGTCAAATAAAGGCTCTTCTTCTGCAAAGAAAAAGGCAGATCTTAGAATTTTGCGTACAATTGCGCCTGCGCCCGAATTTTCTTTTCATACGACTTTTTGTCCTTTCTATAAAGATGATATGCTTCCGACTGAGCAGGATCAGAATTGTTCGGGTCGTTTAGGAGATCCTGGACGCCAAGAAGGATCTAATAAGATAAAATGAAACAGCCGATATTCAGTGATCTGGTTAGACATATTATTCGCTTAGAACTGGTTGGTATCTTTAACTGGTATGGCATAACCCCCAAGTTCAGGACAGACAACATTAGTTGCAACTTACCTGTTTAATTGTGATAGACGGCTTCCAGTCTTTTTCTGCATTAAGAATGGACAGACAGACGGTGCCCGAAGGAAACACATTTGGATGGAACAGCGGTGGACTAAACTGGCACTTTGGCGGTGCTACCGGATAGTCCTCGGTAAAAAGAAGTATGCACTTGTAGAGACCATTCTCCCAAGGAGTGTCTTCTTTGCCTGGAATACCACATTCCCAGCGCATCAGATCCAATCCACCATCTGGTGTCTTTTGTGGGCGAGCGTAAAACCCCTATAAGATGGCAGTCGCATGGCTGAAATGTAAATAGTTTTTATTTTTAGCTCGTCATCAACTGTGTTTCTACTATTCCGAAGCCATTGTTTGCTACTACTGCCCTTGCAAACACATAGAATACAAGAGTGCAAATTAAAGCGTGTGTGCATGCCAACATGTCGAGTACATCAAACACAAGTCTCTTCACCAGCATACATACGTGTGGATGATCCTTTCTCCATTGCTTTCTCTCCTCCATTAGGCGGTTACGGCATATTCCCGACATTGTCAAAAAAACCCCCACAGGCAAAGATGGTAGTGCTGTTTGTTTCTGTTTAGTCGTGAACGCAAAGACCACGCTGGCAGTATCGATAATAAGTATACAGTAGATACAAAAGACAAAAAGGTGCATGCAACAGAGAAAAGAAGACTGAAGCAATAACAAAAGGTGACTACTAGTTTCTTAAAAAATTTCAACGTAACAGCAGCAACCGCGATATTCGAGCTGGTCTTTACAAATGTTGATGGTTTAAAAAGCACACGCAGTTCGTACACCTCTGATTGGAGAGACTTGAAGATTGGGTTATTACACGTGATATTTGATCATGACGATATCGCAGAAGCTGCATTTAATGCTGTTGTGGTCGCCTTTGTTGCGGCTGAGTCATGCATACTTTTTAACTGACCGCATGCTGCAAGGATATCGTCGCCACGAGGCGTTCTGACCGATGCAAAGACACCAGAATCACGGATCAGACTGCAGAACCTGGCAATGCGGGATTCGCTAGATGGACGATACGTGCTTCCAGGCCATGGATTGAATGGAATAATATTGACATGTGCTGGCAAACCTTTAACCAGATCCACAAGTCGCTTTGCATCTGAATCCATGTCGTTGATGCCATCAAGCATTACATACTCAAATGTTATTCTGCGCGCCTGATGGCTGGCCAAGGCTGCAAACTCTGCACAGCTTTGCATCAGAATCGGGAGCGGGTAAGTCTTGTTAATCGGCATTATCTCCGATCGAAGATCATTGTCTGCAGAATGCAGCGATATAGCCAACCCAACGCGCAAACCAGTTGCAATCTTGGGAATAAGCGGCGCAATGCCAGAGGTCGATATCGTAATGCGCCAAGGTGCCATTCCAATTCCATCCTTATCAGTCAGAACACTGATAGCCTTGCTCACATTTCTAAAGTTGTAAAGCGGCTCACCTTGGCCCATGAATACAATGTTGGAAATATTGGGCCTCCGTCCTGTCTGGCGTGGGTAGTCCCTCTCCTTCCACGCAGCTATCATGTACTGCCCAACAATCTCAGAAGCGGCGAGATTGCGATACAGCGACTGTGTGCCCGTATGGCAAAATTTGCACGATAACGAGCATCCAACCTGCGAGGATACGCAGAGCGTCCCCCGACTGCTATCGGGTATAAACACGCACTCTACTGTAGCCTTCGAGTCACCCTTGTACTGAATAAGTATCTTCCGTGTACCATCCTTTGAAAGCTGGTTTTCTAACACTCGGCCATAGTCAATACTGTAGCTATTCTCCAGCTCACACTGTGCTCCTTTCGGAAGGTTGGACATGTCCTGAAACAAGGTCGATCCCTTGGAATATATCCATTCGTATATCTGCCTGCCTCGATATTTTGGCAAATTCATATTGACAGCAATTTCTGTGACTTCCTTTTGCGTTTTGCCAAACATGTTTGTTCGTTGCTGGATAGAAACAGAGCTATATCCTCTTGTGGCTCTCGTGCACAAGGTGCGTGACGTCCACCGAAGAACAGATCCTTCCATGGTTTCTAATCGGTCTTTAGCCAAAGTATAGATTGAGGAAACAAATGAGTAAACTGTATTGAGAAATACAGAGTTAAGTAAAAACAAAAATGATAATGATAAAAACTCAAGCAAAACCAAGCGTATTGATCTTTTTAAAATGGCCGGAAACCTGAATGATTTCTTTCCCTCAAGAAAAACAGTTTGAATAATCAATTGATCACCAATCTGCTTAAATCACGATGGTAAGCAGCAGCTCAGAGCTCAAGCAGGATGCGTCAAATGTCTAATGGCCATGTCACGGTAGGCCTCCAGATCTGGCGTCTGAAGGTTCACAATCTTGGATGCGTCATCCCACTTTCTAAGTTGCACTTTTTCCTTGAACAGGGGATCACTTTCGAATGCAACAACTTCTTCGGGCAGAAAGGGTCCGCCCTGAAACTTTAGTGATAGCTTGCTGGCATTGCTAAGGTCTTCGTAGTATTGGTGGTCCACTGCTGTCAGATAGCGCTTTGCAACAACATGCGACTCGACCAGTCCGCAGACCTTTGGAGAGAATCCTAGCTTATGCAGATATTCAGCACCAAGCCTTTCATGGCCCATGATACCGACACTTTGCTCCATCTTTTCTTCGCTTGGATTTACTAATGGTCCTTTGGTGGCCACATTATCAGAATCCTGGACAAGCATCCGATGCATCTCTTTAGCTGAGCAGAACTGGCCAATATCATGTAGCAATGCCGCCAACACCGTTTCGTCGTCTGCTTTTGCCTGTGTTGCACGCAGAGCTGCTTGAAGCGCATGTTCAAGCTGGGAAATGCTTTCGCCGATATACCCCTGTTCGCTTCCATTCTTTAATAGCCGAAAGACTGTGTCTACTTTAGACATAGCTGTTAGTGATGATGTTGTCTGCGTCATTGGTCTGATAGTGCTGGTGTTTCTTTGTAAGCTTCTGTATGTTTTATAGAGTTCCAGTTGGCGATGGCGTGTAATGAAAAATTAACAACTAGAGATATTAGAAGTAAAAAAGCATCTAGTTATACACTTGACAACATACCCTCCTTTTTTTCTCCCTTTCTTCTGATACCCCTTCTCAATGCGAATTCCGTCGAGGCTAGAACAAACGAAGAGACATATGTCCAAACAGCGTTCCCACATCAAATGTGTGTCGTGCATACTATGCAGCATTCTTCTCTGGCCACAGTGTAGCATTAGTCGGATATTCCAAAATGTACTTGGTTGTAAAAGTCCATATATCCTGTCTTTTTGAAGTTGTATTGGATTATAGAGCAAGGATTCTACCAAAAATAACCTGTAAAAGCATATATGTTCTTTCCACCCGTGTCTTGACTTGCAAAGTACAGTGCATTTTAAGCAATGGACGTTGGATAAGAACAAGCGTATGTCTGTTTTTCGAGCTTTTAAATTGCCCAACAGATATTGTCACGTGCTTGTCATTTGAATTCCCTTGGAATTAATTTTTCATGGCCTAATCCATTGTCCAACAATCAATGCGTGATTTTAATGTAAACAGACAATCTGTGGATGAGTTTGTCAGATAATAAAAAGTAAACAAACAGTTGTACTCGGAAACCATCACTTTCATCTTTCCTCTTTTTTTTTCTTATCCCCCTACATTTTTAAAAAGGATTTTTAACAATATTACCTATTTTCTGCTCTTATAATATATCTGCTTCTACTTTAGCTCCGTTTTAAGATAATCAAAAAGGAGAAGACACTATTGAGTATATCGTAAGCACAGCATTGAGACTTTTCAATACTACTGCTTGTTAATTGACTGAGTAGACTCATTCTTTTTCTTTCTCATGCAACAGGATAATAACATATCTATCACACCGCAAGCTTCACGCAATAGCATGGGTACCCCAAGGCGTCGCTCTTCTATTGGAAACCCCAAGACGCCCCAAACCAGAACGCCGCGGAGGAGCACAAAAAGGCAGCGTGAGGAAGACACAGCCGATATCGATGGCAGCAACACGTGGGACTTTGACGCGCCAAAGTTCTATGACTTTGCCAACTCAAAGACACCAGGAATGACTGCAGATAAATGGTTTGGTAAGTTGACAGCACAATGGGAATAGGTGAGATGAGAGGCTCTGCAACATTTCCATTTCATAGCCTTCTCCTGTGCTTAATAGGGGAATCCAAAAAAGTAAAAAAAAACCAAGAAAGCTCAAAGTATGTTTTCCATTCGTGGTATATAATAACTGTAGACCACAGACACCCAACACCAGCGCCGAGGAAATCAAAGGGCTTATGGAAAAGTTCGCATAGCCTTCTGTCTGACGATCGGAAAGATAGTTTTGTTCCCAACCGCCCATCGCTGTCTCCTTTGGGTGTATCGTCCAAGGTCGACGGGGATCTGGAGCTGGACATTGGTTTGGACATCAGATCAGCGAACATTGAAGTCGAAAATGTTGAATTTTCTAACAGTGACGAGGAGAAGGAGTTCAGAAGATGGAAGCGAGAACATATGCCTCCTGAAAGTGCCAAGGTCACTACCCGAACGGCTATGCCAAGAAACATCCTGATACATAATGATGATGGTATATTTGGCAACACCGGCAGCATTGAGACATCGCAAGTCGTTACGCGTGGGCCAAAACCTTCAATATCTGTTGGATCCGATGTTGTAGAGGCCGATCTTATCAAGCCCATGCGGGCTGCGACCAAAACAAAGTCAGCTACCGTTCGCTCAGGCTTGGATGGCCACCTAACTGTGCCTGTAGAACTCGGATTTATGCGGCCAACTAGGGTGGTTTCGCGTAGGCTTTCGGTGAAAAAGCGGGAGAAAGAGAGCAAGCAAGCCATCGCCATGGCAATAGCAAAGTCAATTAACCGCACTCTTGCCGATGAGGGCGGTTCGATTCTCACAATCCCAAAGCCATTCAGCTTCAACAGGCTTGCAAAGAGCAATGGTAATGGTCCACGAACCCAGAATGCACAGCCACAAGCCCCGGCCACAAAGGAATCTGAACTAGCAAAACAAACACATGGTCAACCATCTTCCAGACGTAAATCGGCCAAGGGTGCCGAAGAGCAGACCGAGAATAAGGCGATCGACACACAATCTCCTCCCAGACGCACAGCAAAGAGGTTCAAACCAACAGTACCCAAGACTCCTCAATTCGCTAAAACCAAGCGCATACGGCCTGAAAATTCAACTGCAAATGCTGTATATCAGGAAAAGGCAAAGGTGGTACGACTGAGCAAACCCGCTGTTCTGCAGGCGCTCAATGCAATAAGACTGTCGCCTCTAAAGCCAACTGTCGTCCAGCCGTTTACATTCCAAAGCGATGCTGTTGCCGAACGCCATCTGCTCAAGCTGCGTGACGAGATAGCAAAGCTCAAAGCCGAGGAAGAGGCACTACGACAGTTCCATGCCAACCCATTGCCTGAATTCCCTACGCCAAAAAAGCCAAAGCACAAGCCATCGAACGTACACACATCGCCATTTAAACTAGCCACAGACATACGCGGAGAAGTGTATCAGCGCCAGCTACGCGAGCGACTTGAAGAGCTTGAGACCCGGCAACGCGAGCGAATGCTTTTTAAGGCACAGCCAATTCCTCCTTCATTCGAGCACCCATTCGTTCCAAAGCAGTCGGCCATTCCGTTGACTGCAATCCAGGAGATTCTTCTGCACACAGAGCTACGCAGCGAAGAGCGACGTGAATATGACGACGAGCGCAGAGAACGTGAGCATATCCGCGAAGAGGTTCTTGAGAGAAAGCGTTTGGAGGAGGAACAGCGGGAAGAGGAGGAGATCAAGATGCTTCGCAAGATGCTTGTTCACAAGGCCCAGCCCGTTCGACGTTATAAGCCCATAGCCATAAAGGCATCAGACCGCCAACCAACTATTCCCAAGACACCGCAGTGGTGTGTACGTACCCGGAGACAGTCAGAGACACCAACGACGCCTACACATTAAGGAGCCAATGTGAGGTGGTAATGTGCACAGCGGACGGCTTGATTCGTGTATATTTCTGGCTTTGTCAGCAAGGCTGTGCGTGTGCGCGATATGCACCATCGGCTAGCAAGCTCCAGTAGCATCTATTTGGGACGTTCTTTTTACGTGTCATCGCTAGTGAATTGATTCTTTTACTTACATATTCTATATAAATATTATCTTTGCCAATCGCCCTGCAGGTGTATCTTTTACAATGGCATTAAAGCGCCTTTACAACAAATGGCAAGGAGTGTGGATGAATCGGGATCAGCTAACATCTTTAGCCCCATCTTTAATCCCAAGCAAAAACCCCCTTCGAAAACCCACTTGATAGTCGTCAATCCGTTCCTCCTGCTTGCGAAATGGATTGATCGGAAATATATCCCGGTATTGCGTGACCGTGCTGTTGTTCTGAGTAATGTTCGTTACCCGCATATCCTCATACCATTTGTGAAGCTGATCTGGGTTATTATCGTAAGGCTGACTCACGTAAATATTCACACCATCCAAAACCGATCTGTTTAACTGCTCAACTGCGGCCTGCACATAACCTGTAACCACCTCTACTTCTGCACTAGTTGGTGGCGGTAGAGATAGTGGCGGGTAGCCAGGAGAAGCACTGGGCTTAAATTCCCCATCGTAGAAGCGAACAGACGCTTGTGTAAATGGCGTTCCAGATTTTTTTGACTCTGCTGGAATTACATCCCAGACTTTGCCAACTTTCTCAAAAGCGGGCTTGAACTTTTCCAGTGACATTAGCCGATTGGTACAACTGACATGGACAGATAAGCAGGCAAACTGTCTAGCTGAGAAGCGTCCAAATGAACAGGCGTCCAGTCTCGATAATGTATGCTGTCTGGCTTTTATAGTCCTAAAAGTATACATTTTCAATAAATGTGCAAGCAAAGTACCCGAATAAGAAAGAGAATTCATAAGTGGGAAAGGTGGGATGATGATGAGAAGGCGCTCTTCAACGATCCAAGATAAAAACAGCTGATCTTTGCCTTGATCCCGCCGATGACTTGCCGCCCTTTTGCTTGATTCAATGGAAATTTTTTCAGATTGGATAAAAGCTTGTAGTGAGAAAAAAAAAAGTGTATCTGTATAATAAACCTATTCTTGTCAATAAATCCTGCCCTTCTTTCTTGACTTTGCTTGTCGTTGCTTTTATTTTTTTTAAAAGGTTATTTGGATCCTCGGCCATCGCTATATCTGTCTTTTCGTAAAGATGCTTCGCAACGTACTAGCTCGCACCCCTGCTGTTGCATGTCTCGCCGCCAAACAACAAGTCCGCAATCTCGCGGCTTCCACGGTGTACATTAAGAGAATCCCGCTGGATATGACCAAGGAAAAACTTACTGCACACCTTGAGCAATTCGGGCCAGTCTACGATGTTAATATGAAAGAGATAGCGCCCAGCGACACTCACCATGTTGCGTTTGTCAAGTTCTATGCGGGCGAGCTCCCGGATTCCGTTGACGAGCTTTGTAATCTTCCTTTCCCGACCACTGCCGAAATCGACAAGGCTATGGAAATCTCGACTAGAGCGATCAGGGAAATTAACAGCAAGGGCATTGATGGAGAGTTTGTTCAGGCTGATCACTCAAAGAAAAACAAGCCCGATTCGATTCAATTTTATACGAGGTTCACAATGCAAAAGGTTGATCATGGTATTCCTCCTCCTCAAAGGACCACTATACCGAATAACAAGGTAAATACCAGCTCCGATCGTCAGAGCTACATAATGGGTTATCAGGAAGGCTTTAAGAATGGCGTCGCGGAAGGAAGGCGTCTCGCGCGGAACATTGAGTAATTGAATTCGTAACTTTAACAACCCACCTCAGTGAGGATTAGATTGTTTCTTTCGACTTTAATACGTTTCAGTCTCGATAAAGAGTAAAATAGAAAAGATAGCAACTACTGCTTTGTTGTGTAAAAAAAATGTTTGGCACTTGTAAAGGGATATTTTTGTGGAAATAGGCATGGCGTGGTTTGCATCAAGAGAAGAGCATCGCGTTTGCATTGTAT
>JANBTT010000209.1:0-20957 GCA_027578915.1 Coemansia sp. RSA 1200 | reverse complement strand
CCAGTGCAACATTTACAATTCCCCTAATATCAGGTTTTAGATATGTGGCTACTTGCTTTTTTGCTTCGTTTATGAGGTGTTCCTCTATCTGCCTCATATCTAATGCAAATGTACCTGATGAATGAGCTACGCTTGTGCTTCTTTTCATTGAAGTACATGTAGTGTTTTTGTCTGGCAGAGGCACCAGCTGACCAGCACTTTCATTTTCTTTGTCTTTGCCGCCTTGTTTTGGGCGCTTTCCTTCGGGAGATACATAGGCAGATATCTCCATCATGCGCTTTGCATTAACGGGCGTCCTAGGTGGCTCCTCGGTCTGTGTGTATCCCGAAGATGACGGTTTGCCTGACTCACTGCTGCTGGACATTTGAATTTGAAGCTTTGCTAAGCTACAGCTAGAAGCACTCAAAGGGTGAACAAGATGTGTTAAAGTAATATGGCGAATGTGAGGAGAAAAATATGAATAATACTATATACAATAATGGCTTTTGGAACAAAGAAAGCAAACTGCTGCTGCGCATTTTAATTGTCGGTCAATAAAGATTTGTTGCCTTTTTAAATTATTGTAAACAAAGATTCCGATCGGCTAATCTATTGACGTTGATCATCGGATTTTCCTGGATTTCAGACCCTGGAACTGGAGTAAGCTCGCTCAGTTCCTACGGCCTCCTGTATCAGGACCAAAAATACCAGCATTGCGTTGGACAGCACTATGTAAAACATGTCTAGAACCAAAGCACATTTCGCTGCTTTGGAAGCTACGCCATGGAGCGATTACAGCGGCAAACCAAAGTAAACACTTTGTGCCAGAGGAAGATGGACGATGCCCAGTATACCACGCCAAAAATGAGGATATCAAACACTACTTTTTGAAATATCCACGTATTCAGCATTTTGGGCATTTGGTTGACAATTATTTCAAGTTTTCTTTTAGACAGGCCGTTCCAGGACAGACTTCATAATTAATGTGCACAAAGTTATTTTTTGGTTCTATCGAGTAGTCGAGCATTCTGCCAAACGCAGAAAAATTAAATGGGCTAGATATATGTGAGATCTTCCGCGCTCATACCGAAGCAGCCCTGGATAACTCTATTAACGCCTCAAGTAATAATATTCAGATATATTGGCTCATAGTCAACGCTTCCTGGTTCCAGTTTGATCCGGACAGAGCCAGCCAGTATGACAAGTTGACTACTGTTCTATCTCCTTTTCAGTAAGCCTTTTATTTTTCATTCGCATTTATCGAACTGGTTTTCTAGCCCGCCTTTCTACATGTGGCAAGATCAAATTAATAGCAGATATCATCACATGATTTGTATATGCAAATGGCATTTTTTTGCTCAGACTTTTTTATTTTCTCCGCTTGCTCTTTTGCCTGGTGACGTTTCTCGCTATCAATTTTCATTTACAACAGCTTATTTTTATAGTCTCTCTCTGCTTCATTCACTATCATTCACAGAGCGCTGTTTGAATTTAGAAGCAGAACATAAGAAAACACCTTTTTTTCTCAAGCTTGTGTGGTAATGGTAACGCTAAAGCTTGCATTGGTACAGCTGGCAACAGGTGCGCACAAGGCAACGAACCTTGCGCATGCTCGCAGCAAAGTTCTAGAGGCAGCCAAGGCCGGCGCCAACATGGTGGTCCTTCCAGAGTGCTTTAACTCGCCATACGGCACGCAGTATTTTGGGCAGTACTCGGAGGAAATCGACACAGCTCGGCCTAGCGAAAGTATTCGTGCGCTCTCTGAGATGGCCCGCGACGGCAAAGTGTACCTGGTTGGCGGATCTATTCCCGAGCGGGAAGCCGAAACAGCCAGTCTGTACAACACGTGTACGGTTTGGAACCCAGAGGGTCTGCTGATAGCCACGCACCGCAAGGCCCATCTGTTTGACATTGACTTTCCCGGCAAGATCGTATTCAAGGAAAGCGATGTTCTCAAGCCGGGAAACAAGATAACAGAGTTTGCCACGCCGTGGGGCAAGTTTGGCGTGGGGATCTGCTATGACATTCGGTTTCCGGAGCTTGCGATGATTGCCGCGAGGAGAGGGTGTGTTGGGATGATATATCCGGGCGCATTCAACACAACCACCGGCCCAATGCATTGGGAGCTGCTTTTGAGGGCGCGGGCGATGGACAACCAGATCTTTGCGGCTGCGTGCTCGCCTGCCAGGGACATGGATGCCTCATACCACGCGTGGGGCCACTCGACGGTTGTGGATCCGTTTGCAAGGGTCATTGCTACCACCGGCGATGCCGAGGACATTGTGTACGCTGACATCGATCTTACACTTGTTGATGAGGTCCGTAGATCCATCCCCATATACTCGCAGCGTCGCTTCGACATATACCCTGATGTTGCAGCTGACGACAAACACTAGCAGCAAACAATGGAGCTGCTTGTTGCTGGGACTGCTGTAGCTTGGGGAAAAAAGCAAGTACGGTACCATGAGCGAGCCACAGGCTAAACGATTTGCGGTTATCCACTGTGATTTTCTGATTCATGCTCAAAATGTTATGCAGCGGTTTGATCTTTACGCGTTCTTTTGCTGGTGGGAAAGAAGCGCGCGTTCTGGCGTTTCCAGCCTTTTCTGGCTTTATTTTGCGCAGTCGATGTTTTGCTGCGACAAGATTGGCTTTTTCTTTCTTTTTTCTTTTCTTCACATCGAACCTTACGTATATTATCCACTATTCTATTGTCACACACAATAAAAATATCAAAAACAAACATACCGTATTATAACGACAGTATCGTTTAGACTATTCAAAGCACGCTCAATGAGTATGTATTGACGTTTTGTTAGATTTGGAGCTGATGTTCTCTGGCTGGATTTGCAAAAACAAAAGTCAACTAATTCTACATTCATTACATCTCCATGTTTTCTGCTGTCATGGTGAATAGACTTTGGAGGATTTGACCAGCAAGGCGGTGGCTATGGCTACGGTTACGGAAATGAGAGCCAGAACAACTACTCGTTTGGCGGCGGAGGCCAGAGCAGCGGAGGCGGCGGCGGTTTCATGACTGGCAGCGGCGGCGGCGTAGACGACGATAGCAAGGCGCGTGGAGGATACAAGAACCAGACCATCCGCCCGGTAACCATCAAACAGCTGACGGACATACCTGTGCAGGAGACCGACGCGCCAATAATGCTGGACAACGAGGAGATCAAGCAAGTGACGTTTGTCGGTATTGTGCGTAACATCACGCCACAGCCTATTAACATAAACTACTCGATTGAGGACGGCACCGGTATCATCGATGTGCGCGTGTGGCCCAGCCATGGCGCGCATGGTGACAATGATATGATGGATGACGGCGAGAGGAAAAGCCCAACCCACGACCCCAGCATCGAAGTCGACAAGTATGTTCGTGTCTACGGCGACTTGAAGTTCTTCAACTCGAAGCGCAGCGTCAGCGCGCACAAGATCAGGCCGGTGAAGGACCACAACGAGATCACATACCACGGTCTGGAGGCTGTCTACGTACATCTGACGAAGACGCGCGGACCTCCGTCCAAGGCCGGCGGTGGAGCCATGAGTGTTCCGTCGGGCGCCAACCAGCAGCAGGCTGGCGGAGCCTACAGCGCTGGCGCGGCATATGGTGGCGGTGGGTACGGTGCCGGCGGGTTTGGAGGTGGTATGAACATGAGCTCGCTTCAGGCGGCGGTGCTCGAGGTCATCACGCAGGCACCGCAGGAGTCGCATGGAGTCCAGATCTCGTCGGTGCAGCAGAAGCTGACAAACAGATTCCAGAGCACAGACATCACGAAGGCCGTCGAATGGCTGATCTCCGAGGGCCACCTCTACAACACGATCGACGAGTCGTACGTCAAGTCAACTGGTTCTTTTTGAAGCGCAATTGCGTGATCGCCCGTGTTTCCGCTGTCCTTAATAAAAATATGTAGCTGTCTTTTTTATACCAGAATTCGTAGGTCTAGGCTAGACTGGCCTGCCAGTTCATATGCAGCATATGTTTGTTGGTTCCTGACTCCCTCTGCGAGGAGTGGAAAACAGGGAGCAGGGAACAGCGCTTGGTAAGACTTTCCGTTGTCTTAGGCGCTTCTTTCTGGCGCACATGGGGCAAATTCGCAATCAAGCCCCCTTCGAGTGCTTGTAGCATTGCTGAAAAGAGAGTGGCAACCTATTCGAAAAAGGCTTATTAAAAAGGAGGACGCGCATGGTTCAAGCGCTCCATAAAGCCTTTACTTTTCTATAACTAGGCTTTTTTCTATCTTTTTGTTTTTTTTTTTCCATTTGCCTGTTTTTCTTTTCTTCATTCATCGTCTGCTCTTTGCTCTTCTCCTATAACCCGCCTTCTTCTTGCCCTTTTCCTATTCCTATTCTTTCTTTTATAACAAAAGCTTCAGCGTTCTCCGTTAGACATTCTCGCCCATTTAAAAGCAGCGAATAACAAGTGTCGTTGATTATTGGATTGAAGATGCCTTTGGTTACATTCAAGACGCCAGAGCGCGTATGCTGGGACGACGACAAGGCCGGTCTTTCATTTTTCGTTGTTGCATTGCCTGAATCGACGGCCAGGTGGAGAGATAGTCCAAACACTCCGCTGGACGACATTGTTTACTGTAAGTCTTATTTAAACTAGCAAAAAGTAGCGAGGCTTGTGTTTTTTTTTCGTCCAGTTCATTGCATTAATCTACTGCTGTTTATGTCAGTGCTTTTTTGCGCATAAACGGGACGGGTCTGCATATGCTGTTTTTTGGGTTTATGCACCGTGTAGCACAGGATGTATTCAGCTTCAAAAAGGACGGCGACGGCATCAGCCATGTGGCATCGGAAGAAGAACTTATGAAATCCTTCAAAACAAAGGACATTGCATCGGTTGTGAAGAGCATTCTTTCTGCTGGCCAAGTAAAATCCCAGGTGTTTGAGCTGGAGGTTGAAGCTCAGACAACCACTGCCATGAACGCCGCTTCCCATGCTGCCAATGTGGCTTCGGAGGCTGCCACAAGTGCCCTTGAGGGCGTCAAAGGGTATCTTTCGTCCTTTTGGTAATTTATTATGTTTTGTTGGCTTTCTTTTTTAAATGTTTTCTATTCTGTTTTTTATCCGTGCCGTTGTCTAATAAAGAAAGAAAGGAAAAAACAGTTATCCACTTGCTTTTTTGGACTGCTAACATGATTTAAAGTTTTAGATATTCGCCACCTTAGCATGCCTTCTGTCCTTGTATCTTTTCAAGCGATGAGGTAAAGGCATTTGAATGAACGGAAAGAAACAAATTAATGCACTCGTTTACATTGCCTTTCTAGCAACAATAAATGATAACCAATGTCACAAGATATTACTTTAGAAAGAGGAACCGCGCCGAAAAGCAATTATCATATTTTCACGCTTTTCTTTTTGCTAAAAAGATCATCTTTGCTAAACAATACATGTTGACTGTATCTGCAAGTTTATTCACCAGCCACAAAACGGATAATAAAATAAAACTGATAATGTCTATATAAAAAATAAAATTGCTAATTTGTAATGTCTATGAGTAAAAAAAAGATAGAGATTAAGGATAAAACAAAAGCTACTGGCGATAATATTATGCCTTCTATGTTTTGCAAGAAAGTAGAATGCGTGACATTAAGGAGTCTAGAAGAAAATGTGCCTTTGGGACACAACAGAACAGCAACAGATGTCGCCACAATGTTTGTCTTATTTGGCGTCGTTAGATATCAAAAGTGCCTCTTCCATTCGCCCATCATCATTAACATATGGAATTGATGCTTCTTTGTACAATCTCATTGAAAGCATGGCTATAAAGTAATAGCAGTCCAAGTCGTAAAACTATTATTATTAGTATAATGGCAAGGATCCGGTATGCTCTTAATGCTTTTCTATATAATTGTAAAATAGAAAAAAGAAAACAAAACAAAACTGTATATGGATTTCTCTTGACAACAAGAGTGATATTCCAGCCGAGTAAAAAGGTATATAAATGAATCAAAACAAGTGTCTAAACGCAAGATGGCGACCAATGACGCCCTGCAAATCTTATCCTTCTAAGGCGAGATAATCGCAAGCAGGAAAGCAGGTTTTCTTTTCAGTCGGCATACCTCAGCATTTCACACTGGGACCTTATATGGATTCATTTGCCAATGTCTATCCATGTATTTCGTCGCCAATCCTTTTTTGTCTATTTAATGTGTTTCAAACGTTATGCGAAATGGGCTGTTTCTGATGTATGTCCTTTAAATCGTACATTTCACTAATGGCCGTGAATGAAATGATGCTTGCAAATCAGCATCAGTTCTTTAAAGTGAATAATAAATTTCTCTTTTTACCTTTCTTTATTTTCTTTCTTTCTTTATCAATGTCTATACACTTGTTTTTATTTACATGCATGTCTTTTTGGCATTTCTATTATTGTCAACTCGGGCTTTGTTATTATAATATCCGTTTTTTGAGAATGCAACAAATGACGATGGAAATAGCATTGTCCATAGTAATAATCCAAAACTCATACTAGAAATCATTTCGGCCGTGGAAACGCATCTGCTGCAAGATAAAATTCCATAGACATGCCGAATCGTGGAATTGGGAGCCTTTTTTTATTTTTATTTTTGTGACATGTATGTAACGCGTATTGGTAATATTACTAACATCATTATTTATTCTGAGCAATTGGAAAAAGACCAACAGAGCAAAATAAACGCTTTATGTGCGTTGTCATAATTTGTTTGAGACTAGACGCTGACAAATACAACCGAGCTAGCATCGGGGAGCTTGTAATCATTAGCAAAGGTTCCGGAAATCTTGAATGTTGCAGCCATGTTCTTGGGCTCTTCACTTGTGATGTCTGAGCTGATAGTGACCATGTTCTTGTTTACACTGACTGACCCGCGGCTAGCAGAATCAATGGTTTGGCCACTAGGTAGATTGAATGAGATAGCCCAGTTTCCGGTAAATGCCTGTTTGTCGGCTTGAATTTTGACAACAGTAGAGTAAACGCCGTTGTTGAGACTGCCTGCTACAAATTCTACGCGGGTTGGAATATTGCTCTTGGGATGTGCCGGTTTTGGACGCAAGCGAGGCTGAGTGATTTCCGAGACCTGCTGGAAATTTATGCGCTTGTTTAGGGACGATGTTCCGGATATGGAGCAAGAATTGGCATCGCGTCCATTGGGCCAATCGCATGTTGCAATATTTCCACTCATAACACAGATTGTTCCGGAAGCACATGGCTGTACATACCATGTACCGCCGTTGCAGATTGCAAAGCTCTGCCCATTACAACCCTGCTGCTTTCCAGTACACTGTTTGCCACTTACAGGACAGTTTGTTGGAAGTGATGTAGTGGAAGAGGACTCCGTGCTAGTGGTACTAGTGGTGCTAGTGGAAGTGGAGGTGCTGGTGGCACTTGTGGTAGTGGCAGTGCTGGTTGTGCTAGTTGTGCTGGTAGTACTATAACCAGTGTTGCTTGTGGTTGTAGTACTAGTGGGGGCATTGGTAGTGCTGGTTGTAGTTGTGGGACCCCCTCCACCGTTTCCACATGTACTGCCTGCATTTAGCATTGAACGAATTGAGGAGGCCAGGCCACTGGTCCGCGCTTGGCTGACATCCCAAGTCATGATTCCGCCAAGACTTGTATAGTTTGCACGCACAGCATTATAAACAGCTGACAAGGTTGAACCATCAACATATCCGGACGATGCAGCAGACGGCGATCCTGGTGCGCCAATAAATATCTTTACGTTTTTGTTTACAGACTTTGTCTTGGCCCAGTTATCCCAGTCGCCGTAGTTAAACCAGGTAGGATATGCATTCAGACCACAGTAGTTGTTGTAGAACTGGACATAGACCATGTCAAACCAGGCATTGTTTAGTGTAGAACCTAGATATGCATCTGGGAATGGACATTGTGGCGCACTTGCAATGTAATACTTTTTGCTTGGATCTGATGCGTAATGAGAGCGGAGCTGGTTAATGAACGCAGGGTAGCCGGCTCCTGATCCACCTTCAATGTCAAGGTCAATACCGTCAAGTACAGCATCGTCAAACGGACGCTGGGTTGCTTTACCGTTGAAAAACATGTTCCATACGGTATCGGCAAAAGATATGGCATCAGCATCGCCCGAAAATCCGTAGGAACCAGCAGCTCCGCCCATGCTAAGAACAACAGCCTTGCCCTGCGACTGGCAGTACTTGATATCTTTTGCGATATTGGGACAGTGAAGAAGAGGACTGCCATCAAAGGTGGTCTCGCAAGCATTTGCAAAGTTGAGCAAAATGTTTGGGAAACCATTCATAAATGCTAGGACGATGACATCTTCTGTTGCATCCTTGCAGTATTCTCCAAGCTGTTTTTGGTTGCGAGCCGAGTTTTGACCGTAGTAAGAAGCATAATTGGAGTTGCAATTGATGTCAAACGCAGCAGCACCAACAATCGATGCGGTCAGTCCGACAAGCAGACTGTTTGTTAGCTTCATTTTTATGTTTGTGCTAACCAAATATATCTCCTTTGTCTTGCTTGAAAACAGAAGAATTAGTACTAATAGAAATAAGTGTATGTTCTTAGAGATCCGGCCTCTAGACAGAACAACTACAACAGATGTTAGCAAAGGGCTAAAAATGGAGATACGCGAAAAGCGCGGAAAGAAAAGAGCAAGAATAAATCGGTGGTAACAACCTTGTAAGATTAGGTATATTCTATAGATAATTGGAAAAAAGGAACGATGGAGTATTGGACAACCTCTCTGACCCACTTTTTATAGTCATGCTAACATTTGAGCAATAAAGCCGCAGTGACTTTATCTAGCGTTGCAAACATTCTCACCGCCATACTCTTCTTCATACTACCTCTGCTTGTGATGGCAATATTTTGGTTTTTTTATAAGGCTTGGTCTGTGAATGTCATGCCAATTCTAGAAAATTACTTCTTGTCTCGGAGTTTAGCACCGTCCCCAGTTTTCAGTGTTCCGTTTCCATCACTCAAGAAGCCAACACCGGATGCACCATCGGATGGGCCATACATTGCCACAAGTTATTCCTTGGCATAAATTAGCCTATTCCGGGAAAAAAGAACTCATGTGGTCTGCTAATGGAACCACCAGAACAGCCAATCTATATAAATATAATGCAATATACAAATGAAAATACACTGTGACCTTGGCATGACCCTGCGTCATTCTTGTTTTCCAGGATCCCTGTTTTTCTATTGCGATGCAAATATGTGCAAAAAGGTCGGTCCTTTAAAAGGACAGCCATTAGCATGAAATATAACCACGTGCCTCTCTGCTCATATGTAATATGCAATATATCTTTGATGGTTATATGCGCAGTATCTCGTTAGCCACTTTTTCATCTCTATCTGTCATAGCTTAATAACGTATATTTTGACATCCACATCATGTAAGAATATTGCCAGCATTGAATGGAAAGCACGGGTAATAATATTTTATGCAAGAAGAGGCTTGCAAGTGTATATACGCAGGCTTCCAAAGAAACATTACGGCATTTGCAGAATAAAAAGCTTATTTATCAATCTTCTAACCACTCTATATGCCAACAGCATTTCAATAATTATGACAATAGTAAACAATTTGAGAGCATTAGCATATACAGCTTGAGCAAAAACAAATATCAGGCACAGACATGTAGTTTACTAAAAAATACATTTCCCTTACTTTAGCTCCTATCATTTATTGCATGTATTTCAAAAAAGGATAGTAAGCAAAACAATGCCAAAGTGAAATCATCTTTGGTTCATGAATTTCTGCGCAATCGCAGTAAATGAAAATGTGACTGGAATCACAGCCCATCCGTTCGGACAATCTTGCGGGCTGTCTGCGTTGTCGGGTCCAAAAACGGCCTTGAGCATGTCATTGGCCTGCACTGCCTTTGCATCGGGACCCACACGCAGCGTGATGTGTGGGATTGCATTTGTGGACACAAGCTCTGCTATGCTCTCTACATCTACGCTGTCGCCCTGTTTTCTCTTTGTAATAGCGCCAGAGACTCTATTATCCACCTTGACAGACATGGACTTTACTCGCAGTGCCATGACATCGCCATTGCAAACAATATAGTCGGCCTCGCACTCTGCTGTGATGTCTTCATCCTTGTCATTGCTCAGCGCCTGGATATACCCGTCATAGATCTCTCTACTTTCGGCCACCTTGATTGACGCTCCATGTGCAAGCGTGATGTGGTAGGCGCTGTTCTTCTTTCTCTTTTTCATCATCTTTTGGCAAATGTCCCACCCCGCTTCCTTTCTCTCTTCCAGTTGCTGAGTCAGCCACTTGTCTACAACAGAAGCCTTCGGAACCAGCCCGATAAACTCTACAGACTTTGTTTGTTCCTTCTTCAGCTTCTGCGCCTTGCCAACAAACTTGCGCACTGTAGGCTTGTAGTTGAATGCCTTTTCCAGAGCTTCGTCGATTTCTTTTTCCGTTGGCCTCTTTAGCTCATCTGGGAACAGGTTGCAGAGGCTGTTGATGACGGTTCTCACATTAATTGGAGTCTCTGCCAGCGGTTCAAGCTCAATAACATCATCGACTGCTGCGTCATTCCCAGACTCCAAGTCCAGCGGCTGCAGCGAGGTCACAAACTTGCGCATAATGCCGCGGAAGTCCTTGGTCTGCGGGGTGAGCGATTGATGCGACTCGCCACGGCTCATTATACGCTTAGTGGTGTGGTGCAGAATATCGCTCTGTGGATTGTTATCATGATCCCAGTATAGTGCAACAACCCGACACCCAGGCAGCTCCCCACAAATGAAATCTGTGAGAGCTTTGCGCTGCTCTTGAAAGTGGTTGTTCCGATCGGCAATTACAAAGCTGTGGTCATCAAATGCGTCCAATATTTCTCGGTGGAAAACGGGACGCCCGTTCTTTGCTGTGATATTGTCGTTCTGTATGTGTCCAAATCCAAACAGCTTAGACAGCACCAAGGAAACAGTGGTTTTGCCGCAGCCAATTGACGCAATAGGCACAATCAATGTTTTCTTGCGGCCTTCGGCTTGCTCAAACACATCAGCCTCGCTTCCGCCAAGAGACTCGTAGTACGCAAGAAAACGCTTGCGGGTGCTGATAATACCTTGTTGCTTCTTGAATGCCACAAAGTCGTCCGGGTGGATTTTAAGCTGCTCCTTGACCCAGGCGGCATAGCGCTTTGTAAGTGGATATCTGGCTTTAAAAGTGGAGCCTGCGCATATGCGGTTGGTGACCTCACGCCATTCTCGGAACATAAGGTAGGGCTCGTCGTACTTGATCTTGAACATAAAGGGCTGCTTTCCTTGCACGGTCCTGCAGCGCACAACAAAGCCCTCAATAGCACGACCATCAAGAACATGGTCTTTCCTAACCTTGTTCGCAAACGCCTTGCCTTCCTCGGCCGTATCAAAAGTAAAGTACTGCGTTGGATGGAATCCGAAATCCTCGGCAACCTTGGTAACATCGGAGCTGGCCCACGTATCAAGCGCAGAGGAGTTGCGGTTGATACCGTGCAGATACAGGCCGCGTGTGCGCTCTGGGTACTCCAGAACGTGTTCCTCGAATCCGTCATCACAAAGCTCAAACACTGCGGTTGCATTGTTCTCGTGAAGGAAGCCGGCAAACTCCTCAGGCGTCTTGCTCGCGGATGCAAGATGGTGGTTCATCCACTTCATACCGACTTCCGCATGCGGCACATTCACGGCGTGCTTGCTCGTAACTAACAGCTTCTTGCCTTCGTCCAGGGCTGCGGCTAGGATTAAGCACCCATTTTCCTTAACCGTCAGCTCATAAGGTCCGTATGTGTCGCTGATAATAGCGGTCCAGCTTGTCCTGGGCACCTCGCCAATGTTGAAGAACTTATTGTATCCGCGAGCAACAACGGTCTCCTGGTTGCCCTGGCCGGTTGTGAAGAGCCCGCGTGCAAGTGTTGGAAGCGGACAGGGATCCTTTTTGTACAGAAACTCGTTGCATTTCCAGCTTGTCACAGTATGGCCGTCATACTCGTGCTTTGTTTGGCGAACAATTCGCTTTGACGCCGGTGTCACCATGGAGAGCTCTCTCATAGCCTTCATGAGTTGGCGGTACTCGTACTCCTCCTCTGGGGTCATTGGACCGAATCTGGCTTTGCTAGGCATGTTCGTGCGTTTGGGAAATTCTCTGGTACTATGATATCTGTAAAAGCTAGTTTGAAGTATTCTTCGGGCGCCGAATATTTTAGAGCAATAAAATTTAGAATTTCTAGTAAGCAAAGGCGAAAGAAAAGCAAAAGACTTTTTCCTAAACAAGAAATTCGAGCTACGCAAGAGGAGAAGGCGCACAGTATCTTTATTTAAAGTCTTTGTGACCATGTCAAATTATCTATAAAGCTGGTTGTTATAATATCCACGCTGCGGCCAGAGAAACCCGCTCCGTCATTTAATATAGGCCAAAAGAAACTGCGAAGACAAAAAGAAAAGAAAGAGTAGTAGAGAAAACCGCTTTGTACAATATAATTGTCTGATTTTCCCGTTGTTTTCCCTTTAAACCGCAGCAGTTGAGCCCTGAATTCTGTTTATCAACATTGAGATTTTTATGCCTGCACGAATTTCATAAGGCAGCACCATAACTTGTTTTGCTGACTCAAGCTGCATTTGGTCTTTTGTCCGTGTGGTTGCTTATCGGGGTTCAATGGTCTGAGCAATCTTTTCCACGCTCCCACATTTTATTTTGCCATCTCCTTACCCGCAAACGTTGTAAGAGCCTATCAGATCCTGACTACCCTCAATGAAAGAAAGCGTCTAACCATGGAACACGCACAGGATCTACTTAAGCAAAAGGATGCACTGGAGAATGAGATCCGCGAACTCGAACTGGATCTTCGGTCCCACGGCGTGACAAAAACCGAGGCACTTGTGGACAACGAAGGGTTTCCGCGCTCCGACGTGGACATTGGAACAATCCGCGAGATACGCCGATGGCTCGTCTATAAGCAGAACGACCTTAAAGAGTTGATGAGGCAGATAGAGCATTCGCTGGCAGTTTTACACAAAGACACATCCCAGGACAAAGGTGACATGGATCTCGAAGTGGAAACCCCGACTTTGCAGCGTCCGTTTGCGCGGGTTGGCAAGGTTGCGCCTAATTCGCCAGCATCATATGCTGGGCTTGCAGTTGGCGATATGATTGTCACATATGGCTCAGTCAATGAACGCAACCACGACAATCTGCGCCAGCTTGTTACTGAAACCACAGACAAGGTCCTGAAGCCAATTGAAGTGCTGGTGAACCGTGTTATTAATGGGCAGCCTCGGGCCAAAACACTGGTTCTCACTCCAAGGCGCGACTGGGGCGGCGACGGTGTGCTTGGATGTTACATTGTCCCGCTTTAGCTCCAGGATGTACGCGTTTCAGCTACATTGGCTTTACGTACTGGTTTATAGCCTTTTTGGTCCATTATATTGCATGTTTATGAAATTGAAGGATGTTTGGTTCTTGGAAGAGCCTAACAAGCTCAATGAAGCCAAAGACTAGAGAGCTAATCGAGATCAGACAGTGGATTAAATCGAATCACACAAGGTTATGGGAGGCTATGATCAGCAATGAGATCAGATTAGTCTAGATAAGCGAGAAAAACATAGCCAGCAGATTGATAATAAATTTATACCGCTGCTCTGCTTTTTCTCGCTTCTGCCAAAAAGCTCCAACTTATAAGCTGTGTCGTTCGCTAACTTTGTGATTCAGAGCAAATTTGTCATTTAAACCTCTTTTTCTCTCTTTTTTCTTTTCTCAACTATTCTTCTGACTATACTACTTTCAATCAGCAGCTCAATCATGAATTCTGTTCTTTTCCGGTCTGCTCTCAAACGCGCCACCACGGTCCGTAATTACTCGAGTCTTCGCGAGATTATTCCCCCAAACATCGGCCATGCCGCTCGCTCGGGGGAGGCTGTTTCCGAATCGGCCGTCAGCGCGCTTACCGCCCAGGAAGTTGGCAAGGTTGTCTCATTCTACCGCAATCTACCCAAGGGCGAGTTGGTGGGAAATGCCGCTGGCGGAGGTCCTCTCAGCAGATACTACTCACGCTACCTTGCGGGCGACAAACCATCGGCTGCACCGATCCTCCACGTTATTCTTGCCCTTCTTATCGGTGGATACTCTGCGCACTACGTTATGCACTTGAAGCACCACAAGCATGCTGAGAACCACTAGAGCGCTGTCAAGCAAAGACAGAGAAAAAGGAGCGGCTGTGCGAGAGTTTCTTTCTTTCTTATTTTATTCAACAGGCTTTGCTTTTTAACAACAAGAATAGAGCTTGCTTTTTCATGCGTTGCTATGGTCCAGAGACTATTTGGACTGCTTATATTTTGCTGTGGGTTTTCGCAAACAAGTGTAGTCATTGTTCGATAGAGAAAAGCGACTTTTAGTTAACCTGAGAGCGTGAGTGCTAGCTGATGACTTTTCCCATAAATTTGAGGTGATTTTGGCGAAAGCCATATCTACCAGTGATTTCGGTTTTATTATTCCCGATTTCAATTGTCAGTCTCTGCCCTTTCATTGTATTCTACGGTTGTCACGCACTTTATGGTCTGAAAACATTTCTATCAAACTAAAGCCTTGGATATACAACTTTGACATATTGTAAACAATGACCACTGCTGCACGCCCGACGTATGATCCAGCAAAGGGAAAGGCCGAAAATGAGCTTACCTACATGACATCGGCCAAAGACCTGCCCAGTCACACACGGATGAAGACGAGGAAACCTGGGCAAGGTGTTGAGGGCTATACAATTGAGGAGCTGAAGAGAGAGCTCAAAGAGGCTGAGCGCAGACACTTTGAGACCACGGGCTCTAAGGGTGGTGAAAGCCGGAACTTGCCAGATCCAGAGAGACAGGCGCAATTGGAGGATGCAAAAACCAAATATATTGAGCTGGCACAGATGCTGGATGCTGAGTCAGATACAGATAGTGGTGGCGGCGCAAGCGAGGACGAGGAGCCACACTCGTCCGATGACGAGGATGCTGATAGCGCACAGGCAAACAGTGATAATGGTGCTAGCAGCAGCGACGAGGATAGCGAGGATGAAACAGCGATGCTAATGCGCGAACTAGAGAAAATCAAGCGTGAGCGAGCAGAAGAAAAGGAACGTGAAGAGAATGAGGAGCTTGAGCGGCGACTACAGGAAGAGGAAAACGGTGGTTCGTCGTCATCAGTGCTTGGTGGAAATCCGCTGCTTGGCAAGAAAGACTTTTTGGTCAAGCGGCGCTGGGACGATGATGTTGTGTTCAGAAACCAGGCGAGAGGCGACGATGGAAAGACCAAGAAGCGCTTTGTCAACGATATGCTGCGGTCTGACTTTCATCGCAAGTTTATGAGAAAATACATCCATTAAGATGGCGACTTGTGTTGTTTATAGTTTTGTTTAGCAAGTATTTTCGTTTGCAGCTAGTCCGTTTGTGGCATTTTAATAGAGTGCGAGCAAACATGAACAGGCGCTTAATGGTCCACTTTCCCCTTTTTGCGCAAACACAATGTTTGTTTCATTTTCTCTTTGACAACCTTTTTTTTCTCTTTTTCAAGCTGCTTTTTTTCTTTTTATGTTTGAACTCTCCTTTCTTCAACAACCCTTTTTTCTTCTTTGTTTTTTCTGGCAGCCTAGACAAGTGACATACACAAATCGCATAATAGCCCTTGAGCTTGTACCCCTCCAAGCCCTAATTTTCATTATTTAGTTTCAATTCCCAGCCGTTATAACCAGATGGACGACCTAGCTGGGCTTCAATGGCCAAACAAACACAACAGCCAGCAACCTCGACAGCAGCATGGTTCTGGTGGGCTGTCCACGCCATCTATGCTGGGACAGTCCTCCAAAGGCCCTAATTATTCGCCAAACATTGCAAGCATGAGCAATAGTTTTTCCACAGGCACCACACCCTCAAACTCGCAACATCAAAAGAGCAACAAGGATGATGACCCGTTTGGAGAGCTTGTATCATTCTCTTCAGGCAATTCTTCTTCGTTGCAAAAGACGAATGCAAAGATGACTTTGCGCGAACGACAGCAGGTTTTGCAAACACAATCGACTGCAGGCAGCGCAGCAAAGAGCTCTGCCACAGCAGCTCAGGCGGACATGTGGAACTTTGATGTGTTGGAACAGGCATCCAACTCATCACGATCAAATGCGGGAACCCCGGTTCCACAAAAGCCCCCCAGAGGCATCACGAGCACCAAAAGCCCTGCAGATCTGGATCCTCTTGTTTCTGGATCGGCACAAACGCCGATTAGCAACAGCGATATTATGAGTGGGCTAGACCTGCTTTCTGATTCGCCGATGGAAGTCCCGTCGCCAAAGCCGTCTTCTTCGGTTGGGAACTCTCGCACTGGTACAGCAGCGCCAAAGAGAACTGGACTACACAAAGACCCCTTTAATCTCGAGGTTGCGGAGAGTAGCGATGAAGATAATGTTCAGGTTTCTCAAGAGACACACCGACCATCGAGGCCAGCAGCATCCGATTCTTTTGCGGATAATGATTATGAGATTTCGCAGATTGCTGGATATGGCTTTTCCGTTGAACAGGCACACGCGGCGTTAGAGATAACCGGAAGTGTCCGTGCTTCTATTCAGCTTTTACGCGAGCAACAAGCAACAGAGAATCGTCTGAAAGGCCAGAAGAAACCACGCCCTGTCAGGCAAAAGACAAAATCAAGATACCGCGATGACTCTGATGGCCAAGACGTATCTTCGGATGACAGCGATGTTAGTGGTTACCACTACAATGATCCTCACAGGCGTCCAGAAGGAGCAAGTGGCCCAAGACCTGTAAGGAAAACTAACGCATCTGATTTTGACGGCAAAGATGGCACCGATGCGTTTCTGTCAACAGCTAGCGACATTGGGACATCGGTTTGGAAGCAGGCAAATTCATGGTTTGCAATGGGCAAAAAGAAGATAATCGAAATCCAAGAGTCGGTGATGGAGCAATCCAACAAGCCTGGGACGTCAGTGGGGTTTGGTGGTCACGGTGGTCGTCAAGACGCATTTACGCCGCCTGCGCAGAGGTATCGTGACTATGGATCGTCTTCGTCTGAGGATGAACAGGCGTACGTATCAGCTAATCGGCGTGGCAGACGGGCCATCGAAAAGGTCCAGCAATCCATTGCTTCAAAGGAAAGCAACAGGTCCAACAGCAGATATCCATCTTCTTCAACAGGTGCATCGCCAGCTCAAAATGAGTCGATATTGGATCCGGATGCTGAGGTTTCAAGCATTGCCACGACTCCTGTTCTTGGACAAACGCAGTTTGTATCGCAGTCTAGTAGCAACTTTTATAGCGATGCTCCACGAAAGTTTCCAAGTGCAACGCCTGCTACAATACCGTCTGTGTCTGGTATAATACTTCAGCAAGCAAACTTGGCAAAAGCAAGCGCCAACGAGAAATTCAAGCTTGGCCAGTTTGGAGATGCAATTGTTGGCTACACAGGAGCCATAGACCACATACTTCAGAACTCGAATAGACACCCTATTCTTATTGTCCTATTCAATAATCGCGCACTGGCCTGCACGCGCAATGGCGAGGCCAGGAACGCCCTTTCCGACTGCAGCAAGGCGCTTGAACTTTGTGACGTGTACAAGGCAAACGGTACAGTTGATCTTGGATCTGCTGGCAAAGTGGATATTGTCGAACAGCGGTCAAAGTCGTTGAATCGCAGGGCTGAGGCGCACGAATCGGATGAAAAGTACAAGCAAGCTCTGGACGACTGGAAAGTTTTGAGAGAAACAGCGCGCGATGCCGGTACGCGTCAGCAGGCGAACAGTGGTATTCAGCGCTGTGAAAAGTCTCTGGGGATCAATAGGCCATCAGCAGCCAAGAGCGGCACATCAAGCGCCCGGTCTACCGCTACTCCAGCCGGCAGTGCAAATCCAGAGGAAGACATCTCAAGCGTCTTTGCGGCCATTTCTTTGAACGCTGTCAAGAATTCAGGTGGAATTACAATCCTGAACAGAGACACGGAGAACTCGGCTGCAGTGGCGGAGATGCGCAGGAAAGAGCAGAAGAAACAGGCTGAAGACGATCAAAGATTTGCGCTTACTGACGAGGTTGATGCAGAGTTGAAGCGGTGGAAGGACGGCAAGCAACAGAATCTGCGTGCACTTCTAAGTAGTCTGCATACGCTACTTCCAGATTTTAAGCCGATTGGAATGCACGAGATTCTGGAGCCAAGCAAAGTCAAGCGTTCGTATATGCGGGCAATAGCCAAACTGCACCCAGATAAGCTGAACAAGGATTTGGATGTGCGTACCAAGATGATTTCGTCCAGCGTATTCAGCAGTCTCAACGAGGCCTGGGACGTGTTCAAAGCTCAAGAGGGTCAAAGCTAGGTTGTGATATCGAGTTTATTTGGGAGATTTTTTTTGAAGATTTAACAGATGCTTTGTTTTGGAAACATTAACGAATTATATTATACAAGATCTAGTCAGTTGATTTGAGTTTTTCTGATATAGTCTTTTGTGCACGACACATACGAGTAAAACATCAATGTGGCAAGATATGTTGATGTATATAAGCTTTTGACATCGTGTAAAGTTGATTTATTTTTCCAACACTGTCCCAGAACGATGGATGAGGGATAATCAAAGTGAGAAATGTTCAAATTTCCAAATAATACTTCAATAGCCACTTAAAATTACTAGTATATCTGCTAGCTCAATAACATATAAAAGCGCAGGGGTTTTCTCTTGGACTACTCAACTATCCTAAGTCTCATTACACATGCGCTCATCTAATAGCATAACAATACTCTAAACATTTAAGCCTCTACAACCCAATTGGAATCTGATATTCGAACAACGCTTACGACAATGATAAAATATGCACTACTTTTTGGGCTGGCGGCAGCTTCACCGCTTGCTCTTCCCGAAACAGAACATGGCAACCTTGAGCTACGTAATTGGCACGGTGGTGGATGGCATGGTGGTGGATGGCATGGTGGAGGCGGTCGAGGCGGTGGAGGCGGTGGATGGCGCGGTAAAAGATCATGGCATGGTGGTTGGCACGGTGGAGGCGGAGGTGGATGGCATGGTGGCGGCGGATGGCATGGCGGAGGTCGCCGCTGGTAAGCGCCAATATCAAAGTGTCAGCTCTACATTCTGACATTTGTTTCGTAATTCAATGACAACCTAACTTAGCTTTTATAGCAGCATTTGCTTTGCTCGATCAAGATAAAATCACCCCCACATAACATCAAATAGCTTTTAACAGACTCACATTTCTAGTTTTTCTTTACATAGTATAAGCGTTGAATAAAGTTTAGGTGATATATTCATATAAAATATGGAACTTTGGAATTGATAAAAAAAATATATCACACCTAGCGGTTTCAAAATATGAACAATTCACTTGTTCATTCTCTCATCTTGGCGAATCTGCCCGCCCTTGCCCTCGGCCGCCATATTCTTTCCAGACGCTTCCATGCTCTCGTTGCCTAGAGCCTTACCGGTCTGCTCCTTTATATTGCCACCAGCCTGCCTCATGGCACCACCGGCCTTGTTCAGCGAAGGATCGTCCTTGACTTCGTTCTTCTTCTGTTCAGCTTCCCTGTGCTCTTCCGCAAGCTTGTTGCTGCCACGGGCATTGTCAGTCAGTCTTTCTCCTTCCTCCTTCATTCTCTCATTGCCAGTGATATTGCCCACAGTCTCCTTGACAGCGCCTGCAGCCCGGTTGTAGAGATTGCTCATTGTTAGAGTTGGTTTGAAGATGTTAGAGGTTCCTTGATGATAAAGTCGCGCTTTTCGACGATGAAGAAAGTTGTTGTATTTGATTAGTGTTGCTAGTGTCGATTCAGAATATTGGTGTTGGTAAGGAAACTTTTACATCCCAAAGAAACGGCCGTTCTTCTGTTGGCTATTTATATTCTTGCAGGTTTCAAAGTTCTGAACATTGTTAGCTAGTATTTTTTTATGTAATAGCAAAAAACCCCTTGTATTGTGAAAGCGTTTTCCATACTGCGCATAGTTTTTGTGACAATGGCCCAGACAGCCGTTATTCTATGCGCTATGAATAAACAAATTACAGTATGCATGACATGATTATATGCTTCATTGTTTATGCAAAACGTTAGTCTGATGTATATGACGTTATAAAATATAGCCCTATCTTGGCATTATCGCAACTGGCAAGTAAACCATATGCCTATTCTAGATTCCTCACCATTTTTTCTTCCCCTTAACCTGTCTTATCATAATGGAGGGAAAAGAAATTTACATGAATGAAAAAGCGCCATTAAAAAAGCAACGTCATTTTAAGAAGCGTACTTTTCCTGGGATTGTAGCATTTTGGTCTGACATCACCATTACAACATGCATAACAATTTTTAAAAGCCTCGTATGATGAATAATCTGTGTTTTATATACCATATATAATCATATCACAATCCACGGACGATTCGATGCTACAGCAGCAACATGACAAGAAAAAAGTGAAATACAACGGGATAACATTGACAGCGCAACCTTCATAGAGAGTAAAAGATTGACACATTTAATTAGACCGTGAGGTAACAGTATGATTTGATTACAGAATCTCCTTGACCTTATACATCTCTCCAATATTGTGTATCTAATATCTGGCATATATATTCGTAAAAAGATGCTGGCTTTCGTCTGGCAATCGAATCAATGGACAACGGCCGCCAACTGCAAAACAAGATGTACCAGTATCCTCGCTGAACAGCAACGCAAACAACATGTCTCAAACCAAGCCATACTTTATTATTTCCAGAAATGATTGATGCTGAATCACGCAATATGCAGCTATTGCTCTACATTTAGATCCAGCATATCTGATCTGTGGTAACAAATCAGTCTTTTGGGAATTATTATTATTATTCTATTGCTTACAAGTGGTGCAATAATAAACAAAAATAGAACTGACAACACCATTCATTGCCCTTTTCTTGTTTTTTTTTACTCTTGTTTACTTTTATTGCATTTTATTATTGTATCCATTGTAAATTCAACGTTTCATTCTATTTTCTAATGACCCT
>JANBTT010000208.1:0-21078 GCA_027578915.1 Coemansia sp. RSA 1200 | reverse complement strand
GAAGAATTCGGAGTGTTATTCTTGTACCAGTATCCTATTCCAATATTGTAAATTGATAGAGGGGTTTCATTGCCATTAAGGTATGTAACCTGCGAGTTAACAGAGTCAATAAAAGAGTTCATTTCGTGAGTCCAAAAAAGAAAAGCAATCCTATACTAGATACGCAAACAATAAAAATGTAATATGTGAAGGATGAGGAAAAATATACATTGCGACAAAGTAAATGTTGCATATTTTATATGCCAAAAACCATTATGAAAATAATGGAAAGATTCCTAGTGAAAATTCCTAGTGTTGAATTTCATTAATTAAAAGAAATAAAGTAGACAGTCAGAAATAACAATGAAATCGGAAACTACTCAAACCACATTTAACAAGAATGAAGGTTGGGTCTGTTTGGGGGGTTTTTGCAAATGTTAATAAGCCACGTGATGAATATAATTGAGATTGTTCATTAGTTAATCTAGCTTACATACAGAATAAAATAGCAGCCTGCGTGAGCGCGTGCTTTTCTTTTTAATTATTAACACAGTCATATTTATAGCAAAAACGAATTTTGGATGCCTTCCTTTTTCTTTTTAACATTTTTCTTGTGCACACAATACCCAAGGGTTAAAGAAAATAATGCTTTAAACGTACGTTGCGTTATTCGCTTATTGTGAACAAAAGAACATCAAAAGTGTCTTTTCTGCATGTTGTATGGGCAACAGCAAATGTTTTTTGTCTTTTAATTGATAATAGTAATATGATACACGCTTTTGCTCTTTGTGACCATTTCAGAAAAGGAATGTATTATTAGCAGACATAAATGATTTCGTTTATTAGGCTCTGTCATCTTTTTTCTTTTCTCTTCATTCATTAGTTTATACAAAGTTATATTATTCGCATTTTTCATTTTTAAATTATTTTTCGTGGTCAAAACGTACTTGTTTTTATATCCTCTTCCAACATGGTGTCTATTCAAGACCTGCTGGGCGGGCAGGGTACTGACACCAAGGAGAGTAGCAGTAGTAGCAATGATGACTCTACGTCCAACTCAATAGAAACATTTGTATCATCGGTACTTATCAACATGTTCATATCATTGTTTCTTCTTCTTGCGTTCTGCATCTTGCGACCACGGTTTCGCCGAGTATACGCACCGCGCACGTATGCAGTAGAAAGAGACAAAAGGTCAGAACCAATTGGAAATGGATTGTTTTCGTGGATTCCGGTATCGCTTCGGGTGGCAGACACAGAGATTGTTAGGCGTGCTGGACTAGATACGTACATGTTTGTTCGTACAATCCGTACAATGTTTATCATGTTTCTGGTAATTAGCATGCTTTCAGCAGGAACTATATTGCCGGTCAATATACAAGGGCAAGGTGGTCAAGTGGGTCTCAATTCGCTGTCAATAGGAAATGTGGATCCAAAGAGTGCGTGGCTCTGGGTACATGTGGGGTTCTTTACTGTTTCAGTTGTCTGGGCATTGCATGTAATAGTTGGTGAGCTGCGTATCTACGCCAGGATACGTCTCTGGTGGTTAACGCATCCAGACAATGTACGGAATCCGGGCTCATCCACCATACTGGTCTCACATGTACCCAAAACGCTGGTTGCCAACAAACAGAGACTGGATGAAATATTTGGCTGCTTTCCGGGTGGCGTGCGCCAAATCCTGATTAGCAGGGCAGCCTCATCGGAGCTGACCTCCACAATCAAAAGACGCGACTCGGCAGTGAAACGACTAGAAAAGGCGCTGACTGCCTACGCGGTGCGGTGCACCAGAGAATATAGACGTGAGAGCGCAGCAGAATACGTTGAGCCGCCACGACCTACTATACGCAGGCGGTATCTTGGAGTTGTGCCCGGCAGCAAGGTTGACGCCATTGAGTATTATACGAGCGAGATAACACAATGCAATAAGTTTATTGCTGAAGCAAACGAGAAGCATTGCAGAAGCGAGCCGGCGGCACTGGTGACGTTCCATGAGCCAGTAGCAGCGCACATGGCAGCGCAAGCGGTTCTTGACTACAAGCCGTTTTCAATGAGCCAGGTGTCGGTGGGCGTGAACAGCCCTGACGACATTATCTGGAGCAATCTAAAGATGAGCGCATGGAGCAAGCGTCTCCGCGGATACCTTTCGTTTGGCATAACCATGGGAATAACTGTGGTTTGGACACTGGTGACAGCCTTGCTAAGTGCATTGGTGCAAGTGAAGAACCTGGCGCAGCTCAAGCCGTTTGCGTGGCTGCTGGAGAACAACAAAAGCAGCGCGTGGGCAATTGGGATGTTCAGCGGATTTGTGCCGTCAATGGTTCTGGCGCTGCTGATGACGGCTCTTCCGCACATTCTTCGTCTGCTTCTACGACTCGAGGGAACGGCAAGGAAAAGCATGGTAGAATTGCGGCTGCTCCACAGGCTGTACTTTTTTCAGGTGTGGAACGTCTACTTGGTGACAATATTTTCGTCATCGGTGCTGGTAATCGCCGCACACTCAATCAACCAGCCGGAGAAGATCATTGAGCTGGTGCAGACGCAGGTGCCACAGTCAGCAACCAACATCCTAACGTATGTGGTTCTGCTGGCGTTTATTGGCGCGGCAAAGGAGATACTGCAGGGAACGCGGCTGGCTGTGCGGTACGTGGCACCAATGATTGCTGCAAAGACGGCACGCGCAATGCGCAGAGCCGAGCAGCCAGGGGCGTTTGACTGGGGCAGTCAGATTCCAACGCACTCGCTTGTGTTTCTAATGGGACTCTCATACTCGTTCATTGCGCCTGTCGTAGCGTGGTTTGCAATGGTGTACTTTGGCTTGTTTTACGTTATCTATAGATACCAGTTTCTGTACGTGTACAACGATAAAACCTGGGCCACCGGCGGTCTTTCGTTTCCCAGAGCTGCCAAGCAGATGCTGGTTGCACTGTATGTGTCCGAAGTCTACATGGTCCTGATGATGGTGGCCAAGCTCACTGGTAGCGCTGGCACCATTATGCGTGTGGTTGTGGCTGCAATGGTACTAGCGCTGACTGTTGCCGTGCACATGTATATTAATGACGTCTACGTGCCAATCATCAACCATCTGCCGCTTAAGAAGGCGCTGGATGCTAAGCGCGTCCCACCATCCGCCGACTTTCCCAGTGTCTTGGGCTCCGAAGATGACAAAGAAGAAGAAGAAAATGGAGACAACAACGACATTGAAGCCGGCGAGCTGTTGTCTGTCTGCGAAAATGCCAATTTGGAAGCCGTCTTTCCAGTAGCAAGCAAACGACTTGTGAGAAGAAACCGCATCTACGCCATGTACAGCTCGCTGGTCCCAGTGTGTGTTATCAATGTTTTTCTCTGGATGTTCCCCTGCGTGCTACAAGATAGAGCCAGCTACGGTTCCATGAGCAGCCACCATCAATTTTCTGCCACTTCTTGCAGCAACCTGGATAAAGAAGACGACGAGGCAGAGAATACGCTGGATTTTGTCTCAAGCTTTGAGAGTATTAGCCAGACTAGTACTGCTACTTCACGTTTTGCTTCCAATCAGCAGAATCAATATACCACAGTAGACAATAACGAGCTGGCGGCAAAGCTCTCAAACCCAATGACGTGCGCAAAACCAGTCAGCAGGCTCTGGGTGCCGCTGGCTGGCAAGTTGTTTGAGCGACTAGTGGAAGAGGTGGAAAGCCAAGGACAGGGCGCAATACATCTAATAACGCAAGGTGTGTGGATTGATGACAATTCTCTGAAGATCCAAATTGATTTGGACTTTGACATTGACATTGATGGTCACTGTAGTAGTATTTCTTAAATGTTATTTAAAATTTATAAAAAACCGTCTACATGTTATTTAGACGTCAGAGTACTTTGGAATCAGCTCCTGAACAGGCTCAGTCAAAGGATGCAGGCTATTTGCTGCCTTAAATGTGTCAATATCTCCAATCATCTATGTTCCTTCGGCCGTTCTTCTCATCCCAATATCATGGTAATCATTTTCTGACTTGTATCGAGCGGTAGTATTCATCTGTCTCTTGTCATTTTCTACCTGCTCCATAGCCATCTCGAGTGCTGTCTTGCTTTTTAATGTTGAGTTGCTGTCATGGTACAACAGATAGAGCCTTGAAGCCAAGCTATATGTGACATCTTCTGTCAAGTCAATGCCTGCCTGAATCAGCGCAACAGCCTCTGCAACGTCAGCAAGCTCTCCACTGGCAATTCCATCATACTCTAGACACCCATACAATGCTAGAATTGCCTCTGGATACTTGACATAATCCTCACTCTGGGGCGACCACATCTTTTGTGGCCATGCATAGTAGTCAATACTTGTGTAGTTCTCTGTTGCTGTGCTTGGATTAATGCTCCTGTCCCATGCTTCAAGAATATCCTTCTTTGTCGTCAAACGCAGCTGCTCAACTAGCTTGTACTTGGCATTAAAGTTATATTTTCCACTTTCAATAACACTCCAATCATCTTCTGCCTCTCCACTGGTAGATTTGTGCTTTTTCAGAAACATCTTGGTAAGTGCATTTATTTTTTCCTGGACATCATCACTTGGATCTTCCAATTTGCTTCTAAATTCTTTGAAGTTGTCAATTCGCAGTTTGGTATATACTGGATTATGATCTCCCTGGACCATAAATTTAATGCCGAAGCGGCCATTATCCTGCTTGTCTAGAATTCCCCAAACAGTATAACCAAGCTGCTCTTTTGTGCGTAACTTGTTGAAAAACTGGTTGTATAACATTGTGGATAATTCTTAATACTGCGGATTCCCTTTTATCACTGCTCTTACCACACCATATGGTTGAAACGACACCACTGTTCACTGCACCCTCGTCAGCCATTACAAATGAATGCATGTAACTACATGGTGAAATGTCCACATCATACACATTGTGCATTTTATTCTTTTCAAGATGTGCAGAATCAATGTTTTGTATGACTTTATCACCCATCTCCAGTGTCTCTGCCTCTGTGAGCTGTCCAGAGACCATCATCTTAACAAATGTTTGCTTCAAAAGGCCAGCAATGTACTCCTGTGTTTTTCCAAATGTAACAGTGTTAAGAAGTCCGTGTTCCTTCTCCTTGTAATGATATTCTGGCGAATGTGTAAGAAACAATTGCCACATCTTGATACTATTCAGTGCATCTGAGTATTGAAACTGACTAAATTCTTTTTTAAGTTCCTGATAGTACATTTCATATTCCTCCCTTTTTAGTTCAAAGTTGGAAATCCTGTACATAATCATGTCAAGGGGCAGTGTCATTTTCTCCTTGAATCCATCCAGATCAATGTTTCTTTTTAGTTTATCCACTTTAATTGTGTAGTTCATGCCTCCAGCCTCAACATCAGGGAGCTTCCTTTCAAGCGTAGAGGCCAATGCATATTGAGTAGATTGATCCTAGCATTGATTCCAGTGGAGTTGATGGCATGTGCTGTGGCTCAATAGTTATAACCACTGCACTATGGGGTGTGTGAAACTGCTTATCATGTTTAAACCACAGTTCCAGCTTGTTTGATAGCTTTAGTAGCTGTGGTGGATGTGTGCTGCTGCTATCTGGACCAGTACCCATGCTTATTGTGTTACTAATTTGCATTTTTCAGGAATAAAGATGTTTGGTTTTGGAAATGCAAATACCTCATTGTCAGTAATCATTTGCTCTGTTGTAAGTAATGAGTCAAGCTGTTCAATGTGGTAGGGAACATTGCAAAAGGGTGTCTGCTTATCTAGCTTTACTGATTTGTGCTTCCGTGAACCAATGATTAATCGGTAGCTGGATGGGTTGAGGCACTCCAAAAAGTCAGAAATATGATTTGTATTACCTGTATCATCAACGACACGATCATATAACAAGACATGTTCTGGCAACAAATTTTTATTAAGCATATTGATACTGGACTCATTTACCCACTCCAATTTATCTTGTCGCTCATAAAACTGATATTTAAGCTTTTTGATCTGTGAAAGCTCCTTGTAGAACCAATTTTGTGGTCCAGTCTCTCTAAGCATCTGAAAATAGCTAAAGATAACATTGACAACATCCCGGTAATGGTCCATTCCAAGGGGAGTAAGCTCTACCAGAATATTGAATGTGCTAAGCTGGGAGTTGACTATATTGTAGTTATATCCTGCAAAATATGTTGCCCATCCCTTCTCTTTCAGGTATGAAAATAATGACCCAAATGTTTCAGTGCTCAAGAGAACTGAAATATACTCATGTACCAACCTTCTATACTCAGACTCTGTGTTGGGAACTGGAAACTCTAGTGTTATATCATTAGAGTCTTCAAGAGTCTCATAGAATATTACTTTGCCAAGCTCATTAGGTCCAAGTGGATGGTCATTAAATTTCATGCTTGTATCACCTTTGCCTTTTACAGCAGAAAACATTGACAGCCCACTCAGTAAGCTGGTCAAGTGTATGGTTGCCAACAACGGCCAGATTCATAATGCTTGATGAGTAGTACATATCATAGAACTTGCGTACCTCATCTGCTAGTGACACTTTAGTCTGCTGGGCTGAACTTTTAGGGTTTCCGGATTTCCAACATTAAACTTTGAATAAGGATGTTCTGGGTTTGACAAACTAGTCAAGACATTAAAATAACGCCAACCACTATCACGTAAATAACTCTTAAACTCAGAGTCAACTGCATTCACTTCTCTGTCAATACAATTAGGCTTTAGGAGTGGATGAACAAAGAACCAGGACAGCCGATCTAGGGCACCCTCAAATGCCTCATTATCAACAGAAAAATAGTAGCGTGTGTAATCATCTCCAGTCTCTGCACTGTATGAGCCTGAATGGTTTGCAATAAATGCTTTATAGTCATTCTCATCAGGATATTTATCCGAACCCTACAGATACAACAGAAACCATATACTTGAGACAACATTTAGTCACACTAGTGTAATTATTTTAAAGACATTTCTTAAGTTGTTTCAATACTCACCATAAATAACATATGCTCAAGGAAATGAGCCATGCCTAAGAAAGAAGGTGGGTCTGACGTGCTGCCAACATTGATGAAAAGCGATGCTGCAGCAGTCTCTGCTTGTGGGTCATAGGTGCACAGCGCAGACATGCCATTTGGTAGGCGAATAAGCCTGTGCTAACGGTGGTCATTGGGCGACTGCTCCATTGTACCTGTGTACTCATAGTACGGAATCTTGGACTCTGTCGTTTGGCGCTGTGAAAACAGTGCTTCATAGCTTGTGGTTCTGTTCTTCACTAGCAGAAATGCTAGCACAGCAGCAAGAACCACTGATAAAAGATAAAAGCGTTCTTTAATTTTTATCTTGAAGCTCATGCAAAAAAATAAAGCCTAAGCCTAGAAACTAAAAACCTAATGCAAAACAAGAAAAACTAAAAAAAAAAAAATGAGAAAGATATAAAAAGAAATATGTGGGCAAGGGAAGCAGCAGTTAATAAATAGGCAAACGCAGTTATTTTTGAAGATTTTATTTCTGCATGTTTCCATACTGGCATTCTACAACCCACCTCCCTCAAAGAGAAATGGATATTTAAAGTCCAAAGTCTCGTCTCGTTTCTGAATAGAAATATAAATATAGAAAATAAATTTTAAAGATAGGCGTGGCACTATGTCAGCTATCTCGAAATATCCATTCTGTATATTCACAAAGTCACAAATGTTGCAGTCTTTGTCTTTGCTCTATCTGTGAGGTGTTCTACAATAAACCCCAATTTTTGCGCATACATGTTTATTTCTTGCAAAACACAGTATGCTGATAGCATAAATTATACGCTAGTAGCATGCACTCTCGCGAAAGAAGCATTGCTACATTTATCGTTTGAGGTAAATAAAAATAATGCCTTGTTTCTTCTCCTGCATATCAAGAAACTGCCTAAGTTGTTAAAATATAAAAAATGCTCCCACATATTAATCCACATATTGACACATCGCTCACTCTACAATACGGTAATCAGCACGACTACTAATATAATGCTGCTTCCCCTTTAGAAATTGGCCAACCTACACACAGGTAGTTTAACACAGATAGATATTTCACTTATGCTTTGTGGATCAGAAAAAGATGAAAGAAAACAGATACAAGAAAAAAAACCACCCTTCACCATGACTTTCATTCACAGCTGTTCATCAGGCTGCTGGTTAGCTAGCTGCTACTCCCGGGCTTTTGCTTGTCGCCGCTGTCGGCCATTGACCTGGTCATGGGTCTTCCGGCAGAGGAGGCAGCAGGCGGAGCAGTCGCCATGTCTGTATCAGAGTCGGGCGGATCCCTCGACGGGGCATCGTCGCTGGGAGTGTCTGATGATTCCGAGTAGACAGTGTCGCTGGAGACCTGTGGCAGCACAGCAGAGCCGTTGCGGATTTTGAGCGAGCGCAGGGCATTGAAGAGAGCATTGCTCTGTGGCCTGGCGCGTGGGGTGCCTGCTTCAGAAATGAAAAAGGGAATGGGAACAGGCGTCGATGTGGGCGAGTGCGATGGCGTGGCATCGACCTTCCAGTTGGCCTTGCGGAAGAAGACGTCGGGCGGCGTCAGCGTTCCCAGGGCGCGGCGCATGTGTGACGTCAGATAGGTCAGGCCAACCTGATAGGAGGCGTTCATCCAGCCAAAGCCCTCGCGTGCAACCTTCTTGAAGTCAGCGCCGACGTTGCCGTACTCGACCTGAAAGCGGTGCGTCATGTTGACGACATCGAACTTCTCAGGCACCACGCCATTGAAGTCAACAAAGGCCTGCGTAATGGTGAACAGCCAGCGGTAAGCAAAGCGTCGCGCAACATCAACGTAGCCGTAGTTGTACAGGCCGTACCATGCCATGATCTGGTGCGGCGCCCAGCCAAAGGGGAAGTCCCACTGGCGGTTGGGACGCTGCAACGAGATCTCGCCGCGCGACTCCTCGGTTCCGCTCACAAGCCCGCCGCTGACTTCGAACTTGCGGCACGAAGCCTCAACCAGACGGCGCGCCTGCGCGGGCGTTGCGCATCCGGCCCACAGCGCCCAGGTTGCGGTAACGGTCTCGTAGACAGACTGCTCGCCAAGCACAACGTCGTAGTCAAAGTAGAGTCCCTTGGCCTCGTTCCACATGTGCTTGTTGATGCTCTGGCGCCTTGTCTCCGAGCGCATGCGCCATTCAGCCGCAGTCGTCTCTCGGCCACCAGACCACTTGAAGTAACCGCCAAAGTGCTCGTCCAGCGCATCGGCAATGTCAACTTCGTACTTGTACAGCAGACAGTTCAGATCAATGGTTGCCAGATTCGCGCAACGCAGCTCCAGGCGGTACGAGGTGTCGTGGCCGGACTCGCGGACGGCGCGATCGTGCACGAAGAAATCGTCGAGCTCGGGCTCGTTAATTTCATCGGCATTGTACAGCGTCTTGTACTCTTCAACAGAGACGCCCAGGCGCGCGGCAAACGGCGCAATGATGTGGTCAAAGTGCGTGCTCTCTGTCTCTGGCGGCATGCCTATTCCCGTTGTGTGGTAGCAGCTGAGTCCCGTTTTGGCGTCAAAGCGCGGCGCACTGGTCCACACCTCAATGTACTCGGTGATGGCAGCATCCAGCGACCTGCGCAGCCAGTCGAGGTTCTGCTCACGCTCGGCAGCAGTTGCGGCAGGCAGCGCCTCAAACACCTTGAGAATCATGTCGGTCAGGAACGGCGGCTGCGAGCGCGTCAGATAGTACGAGCGGTTGGCGTTGAGGATCTTGCCGTAGTGCTTGATCTCGTAGGCAAAGTTGTCAACCATGTTCTTTGCCAGCTGCCAGCGTCCGTCCACAAGCAGTCCGAGCGCCTCGAAGTAGCTGTCCCACCCGTACTGCTCGTTGAAGCGTCCGCCCGGCACCACAAACGGCAGCGGCCGGTACACAAGCCGTCCGCCGGCATCGTGCGACACATCGGCCGCCAGCGACAGAACACCGAACTTGTTGTTGATGGAGTTAACGTACTGCGGAGTGATGTCCTTTGGCAGCCGCACAACCTGGATCTGGAGCTGGCTCAGGTCGCGCGCCATCTGCGTGTAGTACTCCAGTGCCGGCTCATCGCTGTGCGGCACGTAGATGATCGGACGGCTCCCGGGAGTCGTGTTCTTCGGATCCGCGCAAATCGCCTGGATCCCGGATTCGTCCATGCACCGCACCAGTCCGTTCCAGAACACGGTGCGAATCATGCGCGACAGACGGTCCACGGGGTTCTCGCTGAGTCGGTCCTCGTCAATCACGATCTGCTTCAGCCCGCGGTCCTGCGCCAGCGCCATCTCCTGAAGAAGATTCGACAGCATGTACGTGCCGCGCACCTCGAATGTGCGGAACCCGCCGCTGCTAGCAGTCGGGACCTTCAGCACCTTGGGTCCCGTGTCCTCGATGGTGATCTGGAAATCGTTGTTCGAGTCCTCCTGCTCCAGCAGCACCTTCTCCACAACCTCGATGTCTACCAGGAACCGCCGCGGAATCGACGTTTTGGCATCCATCGACCCGCGCCGCCGCATCGTGCGCCTGCGCGCCGTTACCAAATTCTCGCCGCTGTCGCTGCTGTCATTGTCGTTGCGCGCGTGGTGGCTGTGGTGGTGCGGGAACCTTCTCTATCGAGTAAGAAATCAGATACTGGTGTCTATTATTAGAAGCTGTCTGCAAGGGGCGCAAGGGCCATCTGAAAGAGGAGGGAGGATGTGGAGCCATCTACTGCCGCCGCACAGAAGCATCAGCAGAATCGGCAGTAACCACCAAACAATGCGCTCAGTCGTGGCTGCAAACTTACCTGGTAAGAGCGGGAGCGGGACCTGCGCACGCCTGCCGCGCCAATGCGCTCCTGCGGGGAAGCGTTTGGAATATCGTCGGCCATAGTCTCTGGGAATGCTGGATGAAGCAGAGATGTCCTTATGAAAGCAAAAGATAAAGATGAAGAAAAGATCACTCAAGTAGAGCAAAATAGTAGAAGAGAAAAAGATGGCCAGAAAAGAAATAATGCAAGGAGAATTTTCCAATCGCAAAAACGTTTGCTGTTTATATATTCCTCCTCTTCCCTCTTGTGGCCTAGGTCGGAGAAAAAAATGAAAGAGCTGCAGAAAGGGAAAGAAAGCAAAAGCGAAAGCGAATAATATTAAGAATCCCAAGGGGTGGACAAGTGACAGGGGGGAGGGTTGTGGTGCGTGCGTATGTGTGCTTGCGTGGAGATTGGAAACTTCTTGTTAGAGTAGCGGAAACAAGTGGAAAAAAACCAATATTTTATCGACGTATATAGTTCAAGATAGAGACAAAAAACAACAAGAAATGCGTAAGTGGGGCTACCCTATGTGCAAAAAGAAACGATGACGCAAAGAGGAAACCAGGTCAGCAAAAAAAGAACAGGAAACCACTAGAGCACAGTGATCTTGCTATATATATGAATGCTTCCATTCACTCCATTAATTTATTTCTTTTTGAATTGGGGAGAGTGGATTCTTGTGCAAACAGAAAAAAACAAGATAAATAGGCGTTCTAACGTTTCATGTCTTTATTGCAACTCTCCTCCTGAATTCATCCTGTTTTTTCAGCATGTAGAATGAGGTTGGGATGCTAAACAAAAGGGAATGCCCAATGTTTGAAAACGTATTGCCAATTTTTTTTTCCTATCCATCCATAAAGAAAAAAATCCCACCTGGCCCAACACCCCCATCCCACCCCCCGCCTTTTTTTCCACCTCCCTCTTATTTATTTCCTCGATTTGCCCTCGTTTGACTGCCCAACATCTTTTTTTTCTCCATTTCATAAATGTGGAAAATTATGCACGAGTGACATTATTGATATTGGAAAATAACAAAAAACGCATGCCTTGTTGGATAGCAAAATAAAGCTAGAGACGAAGGAAACAGTAGCGTGGGTAAAAAAAAAGGAGAATAAAATTTTTTTCTTCCACTGCCATCAATTTCCAAAGAAGCAAGACAAAAAAGATGCCTGGTTGCATATATCATGTTATTTACATGTCGGGTCTTGTAACCGGAAATGAGTCATTCTAAAAAAATAAGGCTGACGATCCTTGTCCACGTTTTTTAGGTCTATTCATTTTCTTATTTCACTACTTAAAGAAACAATAAGAATGCGCGTGCAATGCTCACACTTTTTTTATTTTTTTTTTTGCACATACTGCATTTAGGTTTGTGTTATTTCTTTTGTTAGTTTGATATTTGCAGTAAAGCGGGCTTTTTTCTCTTTTCAAAATATCTTTTTTTTGGCACGGGGGTAATAGAAAATACAGCACAGGAAAAATAAACAACTTGGAAACCTACATCATGAGGATATCTCTCGGGGATAAGGGAGGGAAGGGAAGGGAGAGTTCGCCCAAGACGGTGGCTTGAATTTCTTTACCCCAAAACAAACAGCCGTAGCTATGGAAAACAATTTCAGTTTCACTTGTTTCTTCAAGACACATTTACAAGCCTCAACGTTTTGTTGTTTTTTCTTCGTTCTATACATTCTTATAAGAAAGGATCAAAAATAAGGAGATAAGAAGGATTTAATGGTGGGAATCGGACCTTTTTTTATTTCTTGTCTTTTTCCTTATTTTTCCTACTGCAACAATAAGATATCAGCATTTGCATTGTTTTTTCCTGTAGCAACAATACACTGGCCCGCATTGGCCATCACGCCCCACCTCTTTCCTCCCTTTTTATACGGATTTTTAAACTACAAAGCGGTAAAAATATAGAGCAACCATGTGCGTTTTTTTGGGCATTGAGAGAAGAAAGAAATACATGCTGATTGGTGTTGGTTAATTATTTAAAGATCGAGGAATACAGAAACAAGAATGACACATAAATTAAAAAAGAATGAACATTAGAAGGAAAATTTGCTTGCACATGCCTATATTGCACATTAGCAGGTTGTTAGCGATGCCAATCCCCAAACTTTAGTATTCGCAGCTCAATGAAAAAAAAAGTCGTCACATCCTTTCAATGATTGGAGGAAAAAGTCGATGTAATATAATATGATGTCATTAAGTTTCTAATTGCCACAAAAAAAGTCTCTGACGACAAAATAAATAGTACAAAATCACATATTTTTAGATTAATGCATGGAAAAAAAGAGAAATGGTTCACGTTGTTCATTTGTTTTTCCGTTTAGCTGCCAATATAGCCATTTAATTTAAAAAATATTTAGAAACATTCAAATGTACACTCATTCTGCACAATATAAAAACCCGTTAAACCAGAGACATGCAAAATGTGCAAAAGAACAAGTAAACTTTTGCTTTGTGAATTACCATTTCTTTTGCTTTGTTATTCATTTTGCTTTTTTGCAATACCACTATATTATCGTATCTATCCAAAATCTATTATATAAAATGGATGCGGCATTTTTTAAAAGAGACTGAATTTTATAGACCAATGTTCCAAAGTCTCACGGGTGTAGTAAAATCTGACGGGCAGACAAGCAAGGGTACGACTACAAATTCTAGCAAAACAAAGAACAAACGCCAGTTCGTATTCAAGTAGCCAGAGCAAGCAGTGATTCGTTTTGTTTTATTTTTTTTATCACGAGGACCAGCAAGAAATATTATAATTATTTTACTTTTATTTGCATATAAATCCAGAATATAAAGTGTAAACACAGGACCAAGCAAAAAATAAACTAACCCATCCTTCCGCATTCTCAAAAGGAAGCATTTTTAAGAGGAGGTATTTTATTCTAGTCCAGTTCAGTAAATATGTTGTTTCAAAAATTTCCACTCACTCATATGTTCACCATAGTGATTGTGGCATGTGCGGAATTTCATATTAACCAGTCAACAAATCACATGTGTATCAAGATAACTGAATGTAGAGAGTGGTCTTGTGTACTCACTAGACAAAAAGGACAAAAATTGGAAAAAGAAAGAAATGGAATGGATAAAATACATATATTTGTAAAACTTACACGCATACTAGCGAATATACACAATTTTTCATATACAGTTAAATGCTACTGTAGAGGATTTCTAAACAGACTATACAAATAGACAAACACACATCCAAAACAGAAAAATATATAATGCATTCCTCGCCAGGTTGCAATTTACAAAAAAAGCTATATGAAAGAAACCCGCCCTTTACTGCCACATATTCTTATACTACGAGATTAGTAAAAAAACCAAAAGTAAGATTCATACTGCATTAAAAATGAATGAAGATACATGAACCCCACAAAAGAACTTCTTTCAAAGCATAGAAGTCGTGCTTAAGATTGGCAGAGTTGATAATACCATTGACCTTTCAAAACTAATTATTAGAAGCTCCGAATCTTCTGAGCAGACTACGGCTGGGGATAGAAAATTCCCAAATACTGCCTGATCAGCAAGATGATTAGAACAATGGATTTTTGTGCTTCTTACTGAGGATGTCTTTGTAAAAAAAGTGCCTGCTGTGTCTACGTGTTCAAAAAATAGTAAAGGAAACATGAGATTGTGTATAGTTTTTTGCTGTTGTTGCAACCATTGTAATGCTGTTTTTAAAGTACTTTACATTCAAATAAGGAGCACTTGTCTTTCTTTCTTTCTTTAACAAGTGAACACACAATTCCCTCAACGCAATTGTCAACGAGTTGCCTAGAAACAACAAGATAAATAAGCAATTTGAAAAAAGAAGAGCGAGGTAGTGGAAAAGAAAAAAGAACTAAACGCCATTACTTTAACTAATCTAGTAGCCGTCATCCATCTGATGCTTTGCAGCATAGGCGTCCTTGCGACGTTTCTGTAAGTTAATAGTTCTCGCCTTTGCCTTAGCCGAGCTGGGATCGACAACAACACGACCATCCTCGTCATCGGAATTCTCTTTAGCGCCAATAACGGTGTCGGTCTGGAAGACATCCTGCAGCATCGGATTCTCGGCAAAATGCGCAGGCAAGCCATCGCCAAGAACAGTCTTGAAGGTATGCAGACGCACGATGCGAGTCCAATCGTCGAACCTGATGGTCTTCTTGTTGAACAAGAACTTGAAGTTTGGAGTCTCGCCAATCTCGATGGTGCGCAGGATATCGCGCATCATTGAGCGCTGAACAAGCATATGGCGCCTTCCTTGTTTCTTGGAGCTCTGGTGGCTGAGCATACGAAGCGTAGCGACCAGCTCTTCCTGACGCTCGAACTCAAAGGCAGGCGACTGGATCCGCTCCTGCGAGAGCTTGTCTGATGCCCGATGCGAAGCGGCATTGCCGTGAGGACTGTCGAAATCGCTGTTCTCGCGCGCCAGAGACGAATGCACAAGCGCAAAGTTCTGGGCGGCAGCCAGACGCACATTGACGTCGTCGGCGCCCAGTGCGCGGATATGCGCCTCGAATGCAGACTCAAACAGCTGGTCTGCAAGCCCCGCATCGCCATCGACAACCACAGTCATAAGGGACCCGTATGTCTCGAGCGCCTGGCGCACAACAGCCGTGTCCTCCTTCTCCTCGCCGCTGACAAGCGCAGGCTCGAGAATCAGCCTATGCACAACCTCGTCCATCAGCTGCGCAGCATCGTTGTGGTCGGCTCCGGCTACAAAGTTGGCCATTCCAAGCGCACCCACTGCAACCGCGCGAACCGCTGCTGTTCGGCCTTCCCGATCAAGCGCAATGGTCTTGAGCTGATCGCTGACGGAATTATAGTCCTCGGGATCAGCGTCAACGCCAAAGCTAATGAACCAGAGCGACACGCCGCGGATGGCCAGCTGCGCCTCGAGCGTCGACTTTGCCGTGCGCACGCATTTGCGCAGCGCCTCGAGGCAAGTCAGGCTGTTTCCCTCGAATCCGTCGCCGGCGTGCACGTGCGACAGGATGCGAACCACAGTGGCAAGCACCTTCTCCCTCGACACTCCGCGCTTCTCCGCCAACGAGTCCAGCGCATCGTTCAGCTGCGTCTCCCAGTCGCTTATTGCCGAATCGGCCGCATCGTCTTCTGCGCCGTTGTCATTCGATGTCTTCATATCGCCAAGGTCGTACGTCATCCACCCTTCGTCAGACGCAATGCTTGCGTCGTCATCAATTTCATCGTCGCTGACATCGCGACTCGCCGTGCGGCTTCCGTAGTTGCTGCTCTGTGCGCTGCCTCTTGCCGCCTTGGGCGTTGCGGTCTTCCGCGAAGGCTTGTCTCCCTTTCCTGGGCGACCGCCAGCCGTGGGTGCACGTCCCGTACCAAATGCTATTTGAAGTAATTCTTTTGTTGTATACGCCATTTCGAAAAGAAGGTTAATATATGTATGATGTGCTATGTACTTTGTTCTTTAATAATAAAGAGAAGAATAGTGATAAATATGAAGAAAAGGGAAGAAAGGAAGACTAGGATGGGAGGAGACAGCGTTATTAAATAGAACTAAAGTGGCAGTCCACCCATAGGAAGTTGAAGAACGAAGCAAACCACCCAGTTCTTTGTACGCTATCGATCTGTGGGCCCTTTTTTCTTTTTGCTGCGGCAGCACAAAAAGAGGGTGGGTGTAATTATAATAGCTTTTTGTTTCCATACACGCAGAGTGGGAAGAATATACGCGGAGCAGGGGGAAAAAGATGTTGAGATTTGAGATGAGAGAAGCAGCAGCATAACAGCAAAGCCTTTCCCCGTCAGCTTTTTTCTTCCACATTGCGTAATGGGTCCAGTCTAGTCTTTCCAGTTGCACAATCAAGTGAAGGCTGTTTGACTGTATGTGTCAGAAAAAAGAAGAAGAAGGTGTGTGCTTTTCTGTAATCAGGTCTATTTCAGGCAATCTCAGATACAGGGCTCAGAAAGCGGGCAAGCTGTGTAACAGTCCCCTTATCCACCCCGTACTTTGCCGCCACCCGGTCAACCGCACTGCCACCATTACTGGGGTTGTTATCCAGCTCACGCAGCAGCATGGTGATCTGCGAGCTCTTGACGCGATTGATTCTGCCAACAACCTCCAGATCATCATCCTCGCGTCTGCTCCGCAGCGCCTGCACATTGGCGTTACTCTCTGGATCGGTTGGCGTTATCGGCGTCAGCAGCTCCTTTGGATTCAGAAAGTACTTTAGGTTCTCGGCAAGCCTGAGGTTCTGCTGCTGCTCGCTGCCTTCGTCTGCCTCCGCCTCCCTCAGCATCTCCTCACGTGTCACTAGACGCGGCGGATGCTGCTGTGTTTTCTTCTGGCCTTCTTCGCCTTGCACTTCTGACTGCTGCTGTTGCTGCTGCTGCGGAAGTGTGCGAGACAGCCGCAGTCTCCGACCAACACTACTGTTGGCTGCTTGTGCTGCGGCACTGGACTTTTTGGACACTGCTTGGCCCATTATTTCCTCCTTTTTGCTTGATGTTGTTCCTCCGCCTCGTTACAGAAAAAGGAGAATAAAGTTGCTTCAGTAGAACGGATAGAACGAAGAAAGAATGTTTGTGAATTCGTTGTAGAAAAAAGAGCAAAACGATAAAAGAAAGTATGAAAAAAAGACTTCATTTCCCTCCGTTTTCGCTGCAATGCGATCAGTAAAATGCACAGCATAATCTCTGTTGATGATGAAACTACTGTTCTCTTCCGCCCGATTAGATCGGACTATAGCTGTTAATTAATCAAGCTGTGTAATAATCCTAGCAATTTTTTATGCACTAATCTTGTTGCCTTGATGATAAACTAAATGCTCTAAGAATAGTTGTTCCTTTTCTTCCTTTCGCCCATTTCTCAATCTCTCTTTCTATACTAAAAAACAGGTAAACGGTCAATTGGCAATGTTTCGTTCAATTCTGCACTCGGCAGCAACAGCGGTTGCCAAGGCCCCAGCGCTGCTCAGTAGTGGGACCCCCCGCACATACGTGACAAGGAAGCAGACAGATATAATGAAAAAGGTGGTAATAAATTCGAACATTGAAATCAACAAGCGCACGAACATGCCAACGCCGGTGGTGACGGCCGAGGAGCGGCAGCGTCTGCGGTCGGATCCGCTTCTCTCGCAACTAGTCAACATGATCATGCGGAATGGGGAGAAAATGAAGGCCGAGCGATTCGTGCAACTTGCGCTCCGCGACATCCGCCAGACGTCCAACTCAGATCCGTACAAACTGCTCTCCGACGCAATCGACCTGGTGTCTCCTATGATGGAGACTAAGAGTACGCGTATTGGGTCGAAGGTCGTCCATATTCCTCGCGCTCTTAATATACGCCAGAGGAGACGGCGTGCGATCGTCTGGCTCCTTGCTGCTGTGGATAAGAGGAAGGAGCGCAATCTCTTTATGCGCTTGTCCGGCGAGCTGCAGGCTATTGTCAATGGCACTTCCGGTATCCTCGAGAAGAAGCTGGCCCTGCATAAAACCGTGCTGGCTAATCGGTCCAACATTCGCACACGGCAGACCTCGTTCTAGGCAATACGGCTTAGTAGTATAGTATAGACCTTGCTTTGCTTTTGGGGAGGGGGGTTTTGTTTTACAGGATAACAACGTGAAAGGAAAAGGATAAAGAAGAGTGGGCTAGATGAAAAAGTCCGCTGGTTCCCAAAGCGAATGGTCTTTACCATCACCTTGACGGTCTAGCCAGGTGACCCGAGTAAGCGTTGTAGTCAACTTTCCACGAGTACGCCGGTACGCGCGATGTGCCGAATAAAGGCAGCGGGAGCGATGACTTTCTGCCCAAGATGCGGGCCCTGGTGACGCAGCAGTAGCCGATATCGTTGAAGCCAACCTGCTGCGTGGTGGCCCAGAGAAGCGACCCTACTCCGGCGCCATGTGTCACAAAGATAACGACCCTGCGTCTGGTTTCCAGGCTCCCATGGTCCCTGACAGCATCCCTTGATGCCTGGTCGATCTGTCTGGTAACAACCTGATCTAACGTCGACACAAACCGCGCCATCATGTTCTGGAAGTTTTCTGGAAAATGCGGCATCTGCTCGCTTGCAGGAACATACTCCTCCGCATAATGCACCCCTCCGCCACCTCCGTATCCGTGCCGTTCGCTGGCTTCAAGCTCCTTTTTTCTCCACGTTATAATGGAATTGGGAACCTGCTGCGAGAAATAGCTTTCGCTCATCACCTCCGAAAGCCCAGGCTCCACCGCAATTCTCCACGCACCCGAAGGATCGGAAATCCCTCCACCACAAGTAGTGGTGGCGGTTTCTCTTTCTTTCGCCCACGACTGCCCGAACCCCTTGAATATCCCTTCTGCCGTCTGCACGCATCGGAGAAACGGTGACGTGACAATCAGATACTCCGTTACTTGCGCAGCCGACGACTCTTCTTCCTCCTGCGCCTGCTTTTCCAGACTGTATATCAGCGCGCCTGTTCGTCTTGCCTGGTACGAGCCTTCTGCTGTCAGCGGTGGATCATACGGAACCGGTGCGCTGTAGCTCCATTCTGCGTCTATATGGTCCACGCGTTCCCCGTGTCGAACAAAATAGCATGTCACACAGCCAATTGGCAACGATATCGATGTCATTGTGTCTGTATACACCAGCAGGGTTGAAAGAAGAAGAAACAACAATTGATTAACAAAGTAAACGAAGAAAACTAAAAGAGGAGCAGTGAGAGATAAGAGGGTTGATAAGGCCAAAATGTACAGAGGAAAGAGAGTGAATATCGCTGGTGTTATTATCGATGGCAAGTGTTCGGAAGAAGAAAAATTCCTTCCAACGCAAAGGAATTGGTCAAAGCTTTTTGCCTAAAAATTTCATTACTATAATTGGGGGGAGGCGAAAAAAGAGAAAAGCAATGCATCCCTGAAAACACGGCAAATGAAATTTAAGCTTTATCATCAATGACAAGAAAAATCTGGAAAAGCAAAAAAAACAAGGGGGAGGAGAGAGTCCCATCTGTTTCATGTTCAAAAAAAGGGGAAAGAGAGGGGCTAGCCATGGAATTATTGACATGAAAAACAATGCTCAGATCTCGCCAAGCCCCCCAATTTCACCAACCGACGGGACGTATCTAATATCTGTTTAAAGAAAGAGACCAAGCGAGAATATGTATTCCGCTGCTCATCTCTCTCAGACCACATCTGGGTATATGCTCCTCCCCCCGCACACACATTATACATTAAAAAAGCTAAACAATATCTGTTTACGAAATGAATTTTGCTTTTAAACCACCTTGCAATAATTCTCTTTGATCCCATCGCCAGAACAATGAAAATAAACTGCCAGGCTTATTTCAAATTGTTACTTTGCACTCTGCCAAATAATCATGGCGTTTCTCACGTGGCTTCTGTGTGTGGTTTTCGATTGTTCGTGATCTAAAACTTTGTTACATATACATTCAAAGACCCTGGAACTGGAAAAAAACGAGGATTAACTCCTCCCGTCTTGACTTTGGGTTCCAATGACTCGTTTTATAGGTCGCATATCAGTCTGAGGGCTCATAATGTCACAGAGGTCATTAATACTGATACAGATCCAAGTAGAAGTCAGCCATGCACTGTTAATTAGTAGTTTGCTACCTATTGTATTTCTATTGATTGAGAGCCAACATGATAACGCATATTAAACGCTTATTGACATTACTTGACATCCCTATTATAGCCTACCATTGTTATATATCAATCACTCCAAACACGATCCAATTATAACATTTTTATATGGTCAATAATTTATATTGATTAGAAAGTATCAAAAAGAAAAGGGAGGGCAACCAAAATCTCTCCTTTGCTAGAAATAAAAAAAGCACGCGTTCACACAGGCTGCTATTTTATTCTGTATGTAAGCTAGATTAACTAATGAACAATCTCTCAATTATATTCATCACGTTTCTTATTTACATCTGCAACAAAATCCAAACAAATCCATCCTTTATCTTTTTTATTATTAGACATGTAATTAGATGCTGATATTCATCATTTTTACGCTTAGCAAGTCTGGATTACGTAGTTTCCAAATTTATTATTTCTGGCTGTCAACCCTATTATTGGTTTTAGTTGATGAAATTGAACGCTAATATTATTTACTAGGAAACATTTCATTCTTTTGAAAATGGTTTTTGGCATATAAAATATGTGCCATTTGCTTTGCCACTATGTCTGTTTTTTTCCTCATCCTTCACATATTACATTTTTATTGTTTGTGTATCTAGTATAGGATTACTTGCAATTTTTTGTTAAGCAGAATTGATTCTTTTACCGACTCTGTCAGCTCACAGGTTACATACCTTAATGGCAATGAACTTGTACTATCAACTTCCAATATTGGAATAGGATACTGGTACAAGAATAACACTCCGGACTCTTT
>JANBTT010000207.1:0-21347 GCA_027578915.1 Coemansia sp. RSA 1200 | reverse complement strand
TATGTTCTGTGCTGGCTCGGCACAACCGGCATAAACAACCACGATGGTGAAGCGTACAAGGCTAAAACGCAGTTGCCAATAAATGCCTGGCAGAATGACAACCCGGCAAAGGTGGCCGAGTCCAAGCGTCTTATTCTCAACACGCCAAACTCATTTTATGCAAACATTATGAGATGGTTCCTCAAACCTGAGTATTCGGTGCTGAGTGCACTGGTCATGAGTCTATACATGATGTTATTCTTTAACGAAAGACTTTCACTCTTATCTCATGGCACAGTCGAAGTTGCTTGGTTTAACCAACACTCACTTGAAAGAGACTTGAAGTCTTGCCTCGACAAGGACGATGACATAGAGCTTCACGATCCCTTTGAGCGGCGTGCAAAATATGCTGAGCAGATTGCAGACGATCTTCTTCAAGTGATTTTGGAGGAGCGCAGCAGAGCGCTGGAAAGAATAAGAAAACGCAACGGTTAAGCCCAGTCCCAGCCAGCGACGTAGCAGTTTATCAAGCACTTTTCATCCTGTTCTACTTTGCTCACAATGTTTCTCTCCACTATGCTGGATGAATGGATCTTTTTGTATTAAACCAAATACTTTAGAAGTAAAGTAGTGTTTCTATTAGCAATATGTGAATAAAACAGGCTATTTGTATGTTCCATCTCTATGCAATATTGGGCAAATTTGCGCCGTAACATATCGGATAGGAATAGCGTGACATATTGCAATTGTTTTTGAAGGCAGTCTGGGTTTGTTTTTGGATTCGGTTTACAATAATGAGCTTGCTTTATTTTCATTGAAAAATATCTTTTATTGCCTGGTATTTTTCATGCGACATTTCTAGCAATGAGATGATGATGATAATCGCCTGAGCACCAGTGACGTAAAGTATTCATAACAGGCATATTATAACAAGATACTGGTTAAGATATCTGTAGATAGACAATAGACACGGCCACTTTTCCTGAAAAGCTCAGCCATATCAAAGTGAATATAATGTTAAAAGATTTTACCAAACAAGTGAAGGTCGGTTTTAAACACAATAGTGATGAACTGACACACGGCTAGGATGGTGTCACTAGCAACACAGTCTTTGGCAATACTGGACGACTTTTTCTATATGGAGACTAATTACGCAGTGTTTAAATCCACAGGTCTGCAGAATACCCAGGCCTTGAACATTGTAATCATTGGGATAGAGTTCTTTGGATTTTCAGCCTTATATAGTGGTTGCCAAATCTGACGAAACTCGAGATTCTCATCTTCGCACAAGTTCATCAATCTGGAACATGGTTCCTGCAGTAGCGAAACATTTGTGGGTGATCTGTACAGCGAGTATTATTTGCTGAACATCCATTCAGGGTTGAAGCTAAATCCACCGTATTACTTTACAGCGGATACTTGGTGAGCTGGATATACTACAATAGCAACATAGAAAATTAGCTTTGGACAGTTTAAACCTCGTACAGTCTTGCCTTTCTAAATGACTCGAGCTGGACCGACCTCTTTTTAGTCATTTAGACGAATATTTCTACACCACATTCGCACTTGATCAGGCAATCCAAAGCCACTGATCTGATTTCTGTTTATAATAACAGTAACAAGGCCGGTATTGTAAATAAAGCCAGAAAGCCTCTCCGAGAACACATTTTCAACGCAGGCGGCCCAAACTGCCATCACTGCGTTTCCTTTTCATAAACTTTTTGTTTATTAGTATGATTCCAATCGGCAAAAATTGGGGCTCTATATGTAGACCCAACATACCCGATTGATAATAAATCAAATATTTTGGAAAAAAAAGTAAATAAAGCCAGAATTGCTGCTATGATGACGTATGACAATGTTAACATTTGATCAGAATGTTAACAATGAGAGTACTCATATAATTCCATATTAGGATGTAATCTAAATAGCTGTATTCTTTCAAAGAGAATAGGATAGTCAGTGGCTATAAAAAGCACCGATATTCTATGTCTCGAGGGAAGTTGGGGAAAAGGGAGGCCCTTCTTTGATTTTTATTTTTATATTGTAGAGTTTACAATATGTTTCAACTAATAATGCATGTAATATCTGTTTTGGTCATAAATTATGCATCATCACATTAATCAATTATTACAGAAATTGGAAATTGTAAATTAATAGTAGAAAACCCTTTCTCTAGGTTGGTTAGTGTGATATAATATAGAAGATATATTGAGTAACTTGAATATGGCTAAAGGGGCAAACATGGATTCCTTATCAGATCATGAAGGACTAGGCTTTATATATTGGGAAACACTATGTTCATTTTATCCTATGACACTGTGACTGTAAAAAATTTATTCATTTCTAACATAAACAATTTAAAGACATGAAGAGAAATTAATGATAATTCTTGGGTAAATTGAAGATGTTATGATGGAAAGTAAATGAGCAGACTTGTGAATTCATTTAAAAAACAAATTTATATACAGCTAAATGTTTTTATATTCCATAAAAGTTGTTTTCACGATGAACCTTTATTTAAATGCACTTCAACCTAGCAATTTTATAAGCAATTAAAGACCTTTCTAAATATATTCTAATTGCCATTATATTACTAATAACTGTAGAGATACTGAATGCTAAAGCCAAACACTAAAAATTTGACTGGACTTGTTCATAACCACATTTGTGGCTAAATGTCAATATCTCATCTCTGGCTCAAAAGACCTTATTATATCTCGTCTTTTATTCATTGTACTTAAGCAGTGCAGAATCTCTTGTGTTTTTGAAGTTCAGAATCTGTATTGAATGACAATCCACAACCACAAATCTTGGTGAAATTTCCTGACATGTTGTTAGTATCTATCTGTATTTAATATTATGTGTGTGTTGACTGAAATGAAGTAATGTGATTATAATATTTGGTTGGATTTGATGTTCTAGTATGGAATGAAGGATTGATAGATGCATTGAATCTTTTCCTCCTTTTATATGCCCATGGGTTATTGAGTAGGCTGTGCAGAGCAGGGGCCACAGAGAACATTAGTCTTTTAGTGAAAATATGGTCATATTAACTAAAAAAATAATTTTAATTGCTTGTCAGGTGCCCACTAGTGCTGGCTTTTTGCACATAAATGAATTAGATTTAATAATATTATAATATGATATTCAGTCATGTGTGCGTGTTCTATTGACTTAATTAACAAGTATATCATTCATTCTCTATGTTGGAATACAATATAATCGGAAATGAACTAGCAGGCCATGCTAGTTTACCTTCAAAATATGTCGTAATGTGATATAGAGTAATTTGATATCATCGGTTTGCAATATCAGGATATGGATATAAAAATAAAGGAGATAGGAAAATTGAAGATTGGATAATTAAAAAACTGTTCTTTTTAGAAATTTGTATTAGGCGGTAGCAGAGGCCGAGGATGTGGGATTTTCACCCGCAATAGAGTCCTTTCCATCACAGTTCTTGCCAAATGAAGCAGCAGACCGTGCCATAGTACGAGATGCTCTGGAGATAGCGTCAGTCATGTAGTAATTGTCAATGGCCTTGATAAAGCTAGTAGAGCCTAGACTGCTGCTGGTGCTTTGGCCGCTGCTATTCCCATTAATTCTCCACTGCTCAAGCCCAAGCTTGGCGATTGCGCTGTCGGTGGCGACTAGTTCGTTGTGGTTGACCAGGGTTGGACTGACATCGGCCATCCGGGCGCGAAGAGTTGCAACATCGTCGTAGGGCAGCGTAAGGCCAGCAATCTCTGACAGAGCGCGGATAATCTTCCAGTCCTCGCGAGCCCCGCCAGGCACACCGACGGCCTGGCGCGTCAGCTGTGCGCGGCCTTCAGTGTTGACATAGGTTGCAGTCTTCTCGGTGTAGGCGGCAGCAGGCAAAACGACGTCAGCCAGATGCGCACCAGCATCGCCGTGGTGGCCCTGGTAAACAACAAAGGCGTCCTGTGGAATGTCGGCAGGATTGATCTCGTCGGCGCCCAAGAGGTAAATGAACTGGCCAGGGCTGTCTGAAGACTTGCCATTCGGAACAAATCCAATGTCAAGCGCAGCCGTGCGTGCAGCCGAGTACTGCAGAACGCTCAGGCCGTTCCACTCGTCGGTGACAAGCTGCGGCACAGTAGCCGCCAAGCGCGAAATGGCTCCCATAACGTCGGCTCCGTTGGCTAGCTCCCCAACAGCACCGCCAACAACTACAAGAGGGCGTTTGGCGTCGCGCAGCTTCTGTGCAAACGAGTGTTTGCTATTGGTCTGGGCGAGCTCCTCAATCGCTTGCGCGGTAGATCCAATATGTTCGTATTCGTAGGTCAAGTCGGCGGGGTTTCCAATAACACCATAGGCTGCGTCGGCGGTTCCAAGATACGGCTTGCGAAGACGAGCATTCAGAACCGGTGCCTCGTGGCGAGGGTTGGTGCCAATAAGAAGCACAACGTCGGCCTCCTCAACGCCAGCAATCGACGCGTTGAAAGTGTAGTTGGAGCGCACATCCACGCCATAGGCCGGGGCACGACGATTGTTAAGGGCGTCAATGGAGAGGTTCTCGGATCCAGCGGCATTGAGCAGATCCTTCAGAGCCACCAACGCCTCGGCATCAGCCAGATCGCCAGCAACTGCGCGGATCTGATCAGGAGCTGTTGCGCGGAAACGGCCGGCAACCAGCTGCAAGGCATCGGCCCAGGTGGCCGGAACAAACTTGTCGCCATCGCGAACAAGCGGTGTGGTCAGACGCTGGCGCTTCAATCCGTCGTTGGCAAAGCGCGCCTTGTCCGAGATCCACTCTTCGTTTATATCGTCGTTGGTGCGCGGAATGACGCGCATGACTTCCTCGCCACGCGAGTCAACGCGGATGTTGGAGCCCAGGGCATCCATGACATCAATGCTTTCGGTATTCTTCAGCTCCCAGGGGCGCGCAGTGAAGGCGTAGGGCTTGGATGTCAAGGCACCGACTGGGCACAGATCAATGATGTTGCCAGACAGCTCAGAGAGAAGCGGCCGGGTTACGTAGGTGCCAATCTGCATGTCGTTGCCGCGACCAGTGGTGCCGAGTTCGCCGGTTCCGGCAACCTCATTCATGAAACGCACACAGCGTGTGCAGTGGATGCAGCGGGTCATGGTGGTTTTAACGAGCGGACCCAGATCCTTATCCTCGACTGCGCGCTTGTTCTCGTAGAAGCGGCCGCGATCTGTCCCGAACCTCATCGACTGGTCCTGGAGATCGCACTCGCCTCCTTGGTCGCAGATAGGACAGTCCAGCGGATGGTTGGCAAGCAGGAACTCCATGACGCCCTCGCGCGCCTGCTTGATCTTTGGCGTGTCAGTCAGCACACGCATACCGGGAGCAACAGGCATTGCGCACGACGCTGCCAGCTTCGGCGCCTTTTCAATCTCCACCAGACACATGCGACAGTTGCCGGCTATTCCAAGCCGCTCGTGGTAGCAGAAGCGGGGAATAGTCACATTGGCCTTTTCTGCTGCCTGGATAATAGCCGATCCTTCCTCGACCATGACTGCCTTTCCGTCAACAAACACCTCGATTTCCTTGCGCGGCGCCGCGGAGGCCGCAAACGTTCTGCCCAAAAAAAGACCTATTTGAATTAAGTGGATGGGAGAAATTGGATTACAGCGTTTGATTTTAGAATCAGAAAAGGATAGTGCTTGTTTTTTGGATTCGAGCTGATTTCAATGAATCTTTACACGCCTTACCCTGTGGCAAGACACTGCTTGCTTTGCCTGGAAGCAGCAATCTGGTTGATGCTTTTGTGAGCCGAAGCATTTCTTCACGAAAAGTTCTAAAGTGTACAATGAATGGAGAGGATACAAAAGGGGAAGGACAGGCGAATGAAAAGAAAGTGGAAGAAGTAAAAAAAGGATTGACAGTATTTGAAAAAAAAAGCAAAAGAGATAAGATAGAAGATAAATAATCGAGATGGGTGGGTAGGTGGTGGGGTTATTCGGAAGCATTTTGGCTCCACCAGAAATGCGCTTGCTCTTTTCTCACACATTTTTCCCTACGAGATACCATCCATCTCGTCAATCAGTGGATCAAGCGGAGCAGCACTGCCGATTAGCATTATTGTTAGCATATGCTGAACGCTGCTTGACTAGGGCATAAAACCAGTGCGCCAATTGCATGTCCGCCCAATGTTCTGTCCTTCTCTTTCCTTAAACTTGCTTGCTGTTATTTCCTCTTATTTCTTTCTTGCTCATTCAACTCTAATCCAGCACACTCTGTTGTATTCTATATCTATATAATCGACTCGCATAATGACGGCGCATCCGGCCTCGGACTGGCACCCAATCCACGACACATTCTACCGCCTGCACCGCATCTACCAGATGCAGTGGGCCGGGTTGGATCTCAGCAGGTACCGTGTGGCAGCAGCGCCCTTTGGCGGGCCTATTGCGTTGGTGCGCGACGACCGACAGCTGCTGGAGGCAGGGGCCGCGCCGGTGCTGGACTCTGCAATCAGCGTGTTCGCAGCAAGCGGCGCAGCAATTGGACGCATCGAATACGATGACGACAACGGCGGACTGCTGCTGGCGCGCATCGCGGGATTCAGCTGGAACTCGCGCGAGGAGCTTGTGTGCGTGCAGGAGGACGGCAATGTGCGCGTGTTCTCGCTGGGCGGACAGCAGGAGCCGATGACGTTCTCTCTGGGGCCCGAGGCGCGCGAGGCCGGCATCGTCGACTGTCGGTTCTGGGACCAGGGCTTCGTGGCGATGACAGGAACGCTCCGGTTTGTGTACGTCAACGACATTGGCGAGCCCAAGCCGCGGATGCTGGCAGCAGCGCCTGGCGACCTGATGCAGCAGCGTCTGGCGGAGATGCCGCACAGCTGGGCGGTGGTTGCGCCGCATCTGACGCTGAGCCACCATGTCGAGGTGCTTGTTGCGACCGGTCGCACGGTTGTCCTTGCTGACGCCAGCGGCATGCAGGACCAGCTGCTGGACCAGGGCCCGTACACGCGCATCTCGGTGTCGCCGAACGGAAGACTCGTCGCACTGTGCAGCGGCAACGAAAACGATGGTAGCAGCCGCGTGCAGGTTGTGTCGATTGATTTCCAGCGCTCGTACTCGGAGTATGTGCGCACACCAGGCGAGGCGCCACGCGACGTTGCGTGGTGCGGCAGCGACGCAGTTGTCGCCAGCTACGCAGCCGAGGCAGTGCTGGTTGGTCCGTTCGGCGACACGCTCTCGTTTGCGCACGCGGCGCCGGTGCACCTGGTGCAGGAGCTGGACGGAGTGCGCATGTTCAACGGCGCAGCACACGAGTTCCTCAGCAAGGTCGGCGACGATGCGCGCAGCGTGTTCCAGATCGGATCGACGGCGCCGGCAGCGCTGCTGTACGATGCGCTCGACAGCATCCGTGCGCACTCGTCGCGCGCTGACGAGATCGTTCGCAGCATCCGCGACGAGATGCCGCAGGCCGTGGATGCCTGCGTGGCCGCTGCCGGCGCCGAGCCGCTGGTGGAGGTGCAGCAGGCGCTGCTGCGAGCGGCGTCGGCGGGACGCGCGTTTCTGGCTGTGTACAACGGCGACCGCATTGCCGACATGTGTCGCAGCCTGCGCGTCATCAACTGCCTGGCGTCGCTAGCTGTCGGAATCCCGGCGACGCTGATGCAGTTCCAGAGTCTGCCGCTGGAGGCGTGGATAGCGCGGCTGCTGCACCGCAACAAGCATGCGCTGGCGCTGCGTGTGTGCCAGTACTTGAGCGCGCCTGCCGACGCCGTCTATGTGCACTGGGCGTGCGCCAAGATCCGCGCATCCGCGCTGGACGACGATGCGCTGTTCAATGTGCTGCGTGCGCGACTGGACTCTATCGGCGCTGGCGGCCGTGCGTCGCCAGCGCCGGTTGCATCGTACGCCGACATTGCCGCCGTGGCCGACCGCTGCGGATACAAGCGGCTTGCGGCGCGATTGCTGCAACTCGAGCCGCGCGCAGCAAGCCAGGTGCCGCTGCTGATCTCGATGGGCCACGATGCAGCCGCGATGGATGCGGCCGTGCGCAGCGGCGACGCCGACCTCGTGTACTTTGTCATCTTCCATCTGTTCAAGGCGCTGCCGCTGGCCGACTTCTTCCACGCAATTGGCCGTGCTCCCGCCGTCGCCGGCCGTCTGTTCGAGAAGTACTGCGTTGCGACTGGCGCGCCCGTGCTCGACGACTACTACTTCCAGGACGACGCCTTTGCAAAGGCCGCGCGTCTCGCTGTGCTGCAGGCGCTGGCTGAGCCAGACGCTGCGCGCCGCATCGCACGCCTTACCGCCGCTTCCAAGCAGCTCGCACGCGCAACTAGCAGCGCAGCCGGCTCTTCGGCGCATGTGCCGCCGATTGAATCCCGCGCACTCGACTCGCATATCCGGCTGCTCCATGTGCAGCGGCAGCTGGAGGCCGACATGCCAGGCGAGTCGTTTGCGGGTCTGCCGCTGGGCGCGACGGTTGCGCGGTGCCTGGCGTCGGGAAACTACTCGCGTGCCGCCAAGCTGCGCACAGACTTCAAGGTGCCCGACGCGCGGTTCTACTGGATCAAACTGCATGCGCTGGTGCAGCGACGCGATTGGGCGGAGCTTGCGCGCCTGGCCAATGCAGGGCGTGGGAAATCGCCCATTGGCTTCCGTCCGTTTGTTGACGAGTGCGTTGCTGCGCTGCAGTTCCAGGAGGCCGCTCGCTACATCCCGCGCTGTGCGCCAGACACCCACGCCGAACTGTATCTGCGCATTGGCTTCTTCCGCGAGGCCGCACAGGCCGCCGTAGCCGCACGCGATGCCGACTCGCTGCGCCAGATCCACGCACAGGCCACCGACCCTGCGCTGCGTGCCGATGTTGCGCGGCAGCTCGACCAGCTGGCTGCTGGTTCCCGCTAGAAATGCCGGCGATCAATAGCAATAGCCTTGTGAACCAATACAGCCTCTCTCAGTTGCTCGCCTTGCTGCTAAATTGCGTTTCGGAACACCTTTGCCGTGCCGTCGGCGCCGGCGCTTGCCACAGCCATGGCGCCATCGGCCGCAGGAAGCGCACACACCGCACAGACGCCCTCGTCGCCCTTGCGCTGGTGCGCTTGCGTCTCGTGCACGCTGGCCAGTGCGCGCCGCCAGTCCCACCACCGCACCACGCCGTCCGACCCGCCCGTCACCAGCGCAGCTGCGCTCCTGCTGCTGTCTGGCCAGATGTCGCACGCCGTTGCTGCGATGCCGCGCTGCGGATGCGCCGCTATTCTGCCGCCTGCTGCCACCGCTATTGTCAGCTCACTGCGTCCGCTACGCACATCGAACAGCCGCACAGATCCGTCCGCATACGCTGCGCCCAGCACATGCTCCGACTCCTCGGGCCGACTCACGATCTTTGTGATCCGGGTTGCTCCTCCCCCATCCTCCTCATCCTCCGCTGCCGATAGCGAGGAAACCGCGTCTGCTGCCTGCAGCAGTGTGCTTGAGCGGCCAATGTCGGTGTCGTGCACTTCGATTCGTCCATCGGCGTATCCAACCGCAAGGCGCGCACCGTCGGCCGTCGCAAAACACACCGATGTCGGCACCACAGCGCCTCGCTGCTTGTCGCGCGCATACGTGTGCACTGCACTGGCGCTTCCTCCTTTGCTGCTGCTGTCTTTGGCAACGGTGCCAATGCTCCATAGCTTGCATGTCGCGTCGGCCGAGACCGAAGCAAGCAGCGATGCTCGTTCGTTGAGTGCGAGGTCCCAGACTGCGTCTGTGTGGCCAACCAGTTCGCCTGCGGCAAATGTGTCGCCTGATCCGGCTGCTAGTCTCCACACGCCGATTCTGCTGTCGAGCGACCCTGTGAATGCCAGCGGCTGCCCTGCCGATGACACCACGCTTGTGATTCCCGCCAGATGGCCGCGGAATATCGATGCTGGCCCAACAGCATCTCCTTCGCCTGGTACCCGATGCTGTTGCAGTCGCAGGCGTGCCGATGCCGCCGATACCGATGAGCGCCGCCGCTGGTATTGCTGCTGCTGCTGGCCATCGCTGTCAATGTCCCACAGCATAAGCATTCCGTCGTCTGATCCCGTCAGCAGCTGCGCTCCCCTGCTATTGCTGCTGCTGCTGCTATCCTTGCGCACACATACCGCGCGCACTGTATCCATATGCCCAACAAACGTCCTTTCCAGCCGCCACTCTCCCCTGCCCACGCTATTATTGCTGCTGTTACTATCTCGGTTGCTGTTGTTGATGCTAATTTCGCTGCCGCCATCAACCTCATCCACCGTCAGCTCCTTGCTAATGATGCTGCCGCCTTCGTCCTCATCCTCATCCTCATCCTCATCTTCATCTCCATCGGTGGTAGCAGACGCTTGCACCGGCTGGAGCGCTGGAGGAGGCTCTGATGCTCCTCGCTGTCGCTGCTGCTTGGGCTGGTTCTGCTGCTTGGGCTGCTTCTGTTGTAGCTGTCTCTCCACAGACATCGCTACGCTTGGCAGTCCTGTCATGAGGGACCGCTCGCTGACATCAGACCTCTCCTCGCTCTCGATTATATTGCGCGCCAGACTGGTCTCGCATCCTGCTGCCGATGCTACTGCCGACTTGTTATCCTTGCGCTGCAGAAGACTTATGACCGAAGAAGTGCTGGGTTGCTGCTTCTGAGACTGCTGCTGCTGCTGCTGCTGCTGCTGCAGTGGCACAGTTGGTTCTGCGGTGGCTGGAGGGCTGCTTATAAGCACTTCAATTTCGTTCAGACACCGAGATAGCAGCTGCTTGCTCCTCTCTCTGGTCTTGGCTGTGGCCTCAACCAAATCTTCCACCGTTACCAGCATACCATTACTGTCGCCATTCGTCTCCATCGTTCCCTCTTTGCCATCCATAACAGCGCATGCAGCTTCCTTTTTCGCCGGCGTCTTAGTCCTTTCTTTACCGTTACTGTGAAGCAGCGATTCCAGAACATCGATATGCTTCCGCGACGCACTGTAGATGGCCGACAGATGCTCTATGCGCTTCTCCAATGCGCTTATCTTTGCCTTGAACCTGATACGCTCTACGTCCCATGACGTCCGCTCCTGCTCAAACCGTCGCCACTCGCTTTGCATCACCGCGATAGCCCGCTCAAACATTCCTGCGCCAGCCGTGGTTGCTGCTGCTGCTGAAGTCTGTCCAAGCATCTACTTTGTAGTGTTCTAAGCCGTTAGTTTCTTGCTCCTTCTTACGCTTGCAATTATGTGTACAGGTGGTGGAAGCTTACCGAATAGCTGGCTCTTTTGCCATTTGCTCCGCTGTTTGTCATTACTTTTGCAAATTACGAGAATGTGTCTGTGTATCGGCAGGAATAAGCAAGAAAAAAGAACAGACAGCAATAACAGTGGCTGCAATAGAGTATGTCAAAAGAAAGAGCAATAAAGAAAAAACAAAAACAGGATGAAGAAAAGACAAAAAGAAAACAAGGCTTGTTGAATAAAAACGAAACGTGCATCATGCAAGCAAGCTAGCAAGCAACATCAATAAAAGCAAAAGAAATAAGCTGCTTCTGATGTCATCCAATCCATCCACTGTTTTTGTTTGCAGGCATATTGGCGTTTGGAAAAAATAAAAGAAAAAAGGGGATCACATTAACTGACATTTCAGATTTTCACAGTCTAATGAAAAGTGACTTCTCTAATGTGTGGACAGTTTGGCTTTAGCAGAGCTGTTACCAACTCTGTTTTCACCACAGAAAATCCAAATGTGAAAGTCACTCTTTAATAATATAACGCACTCATCTTTCTCATCTGCAGACACATATAGGAAATGTATTACACTCTTGTACTACAACGCCCAACTTTTGCTATTTCTTTTTATCAAAATTATTATCTTTTATTTTTCAGGCCATTTGAACTATATTCTATAATACAAGAGTAAACAATTAGTGCAAGGTTTATTTTTTCACTTGTGAGCTGCTCTATTAACACTTTATGAACTACTAGATTCAGCTTTTCCTTGTTGGAAACACATGGTTTTTTCTAGTCCCCTACCACTCATTTCTGTATTACTTTCAAGTAAAAAAAAAATAGTTTGCTTATTTTGATTGCCATACCAGGTTCCCAACAGATATTTATTTATTTATGTCTTTAAATTTTTTGATTATTTAATAGAATATATATTTGAAGTATCCATCACATGCTGACAGAAAGCACATATTTTTGATGTTTTTCCTTCAAAATAAACAGTGTAGTTTTTACACTTTTTGCATCTATAAATGTAATTTATACCTTCAGAGACCACATTTCCATTACCAGCGTTTGAACCATCTTTATCTTTAACAGAAATATTATTAGATTCTGATGACATTGTGGTAATCTCAATATGCTAATTTGCAAATAATGTGGTGTTGCTTGGGAAAGCCAAAGAAGTAATCAGTTTGCTTCTTAATTGTAGATGGCAAACAGGCATAGTCTATCTTATTTATATGATGATATTGCAAAAAGCACACCAGGATGGATGTCATTATTGCATACTCTCAAAGGTGCACATTCATATTTATCAATACTATAGTTTATTGACAAATGGACGCCAAATGCCATATGGAAATCTAAATAACTGTTTATCTGATTTTATTGAGATATTATGAGTGGTATTCATTTAGCTTGAATTTCACACTAATCTCTCGTTTCAATATATCCACTGTCATTCTTTTACAGCAAAAAGTAAAACTGGTCATGTGTTTTGAGAGTACACTAGCTACATACCAAGTCATTGTTGAAAGAAGTAAGTCTTAATTTTTAATTATTTAATTGGCTTTAATTTCGAGAACAATGATATTCTTTGGATCTTACATATCTTAAGAAATCAATTTTCTTGTTATTATCACTTGATTTCAAGCGAATAATATTGTTATCTTTACTAACATTTGTCTTTTCTAATGTTTCTCCAAGATTTTTAACTTTCTTTCTAGAATTATAATTCAAGTTACCACAATAACAAAAATTTGAAGATATAGACTCAGTTTTTAAATGTTAAAATGCCAATTAACTCTTAAAGTACAAAATTTAAGATTAATATCTGTCAAGAGAGATATAAGCGCTACGTTGTAAAGATTTCTTTACCTCTTGTGCTTACATTGTGTAATCAAAATTTGCTTATTTAAAGCTTTTTAATATCTTTTATTTTTATCGAACCCAAGCCAGTATCACAGGACATGCAATGTGTAGATGTTGATGATTTAGATGTGAATACAGTATATTTGCACTTAGTACATTCAAACTTATTCATTTTACTAAGTGGGCCTTCCTTTGAATATGCAACATTTTCCTTTTTAGTGCTCTGGAAACAAGAAAATTTAGATAGTAATTCCATTACAATATTTTAGATGTGCTAATATGTAAAACTTGCAGTGCTGCTAAAGAAAGTTAAAAAATAATTGGTGCACTTTTTAACTGTGGGTGGCAAACAGAGATAAATACATTCCTACTTATATAATAATATTACATGGATTACATAAAGATGGGTGTCATTATGGCATACTTTTAAAGCTGAACAATCATATTTGCCAATCCTATTAATCATTGCAGAATGTAATTTGATAGCCACATGAAAATTCAAATGACCAGTTGATAAATTTATTGGTCATATCTGAATAATTTTATTCAGTTTGAATTTCAGATACATTTCTTATTATCACAAATTGACTGTTCTTGTATGTCGTCACAGATAAAATATCAGATTTTACCACTTGTAATGATACTAATGATGCCATATAATTTAAATTCTGATTACACATAAAACTTTAATAGTAGCCTTAAGAAATGTGTGTCCTTATTTTGAGGCTAGTAGATTATTGCTTTTATGTTTTTCAGTATATTATTATACCCATTATAACAACATATACTGCCATGTTTTAACTGCTACTATTAATCTGTTAATAACATTTGTGCTACTCTATGATGTCTACCTTTTATTCAAATTTTCTACAATGTAATAATAACTACTTTTTTATGTTTAATCTTTAGATATAAAAATATAACTATCTAAAACATTATCAATGGCTGTCCGATTGGTGACCATTACTCTTACATGCACTATTGGGACAGGGATTTAATTCAACTTTTTTTGGTTCACGATGAGGTTCATCATTATCTTTATGAGTGCAAGCAGCTTTTACTCTTTCACCACAATGTTTGCAGTCATTATAACATTTGTCATATATAGTTGGAATTCTGTTGAAAGTAATAATCTACTGATTTATGTGTGTTATCAATTTAAATCATAATGGTAGTGAGGAATGATATATTCTTTCAAAAATGTAGAATTGGCAAGGAAATATTGATGCTTATATAGGATAGGAGTGGGTTGAACTAGAACAATGAGAGACCACACCTGCGAGAAATAATTAAAAATATATAACTAGCTGATATTACTAGTATTGTATAAGGAAATATATCAAGAATAAATGAATAAGCAATTCTAATTAATAAGACACTAAAGCCAGACATTTAATTAAAAATCAACATCTCATTAGGTTATAATTGGCAGGCTACAGGATAGCGCAAGATAATTCGAGCAAGAAAATGTAAATTAAATTATCATGTAAATTTTTAATATAGATAAAAGTGTTTTGTACTAAAGTTAGAATGCTACTTTGGCATACTGTGACAAAAATGTCTGCATGTTTTGGCGTTTCTCGTATTTTAATCTTAATCTATTATTGCATGTTCTTATACTGCCGTGTCAAGCCCCAAACCTTCACTGCAAGTTGTAAGTGGCAAATAAGTCAGCAGCCTTCTTTTGCTTTATTTTTGTTAATCAGATAATATCCAGAAAGAACCGATTCACCCGCTTCAGTGTTGCGCGTGACGGATTGGCACGTGGACGCGATGACACAATCCAAAGCAGTCTGTTCTGGATGTCTTCCTTTGATATTGACAATTTTGTTGTAGATGTAGCATTTTTATTGCTCTCCTCGGCAGATGATAGGGATAACAGCTTTCTGTTGTTGTCGAAAAAGCGCGTCAAGATTGCAAGCGCTATACCCACAGACCTGTCGACCCCCTGGCTGCAGTGCACCAGAATGCGCTTTGGGCATGAGGGCTCCTTGAGCAACAATGACTCCACAAAGGCCAGCGCCAGCGGAATCTGCCTGGAGAGTTCTGCTTGTCCACGCTTTCCTTCCGGAATCGGCAAGTAAATGTATCGGGATTCAGCCGATTCCTTCTCTTCCTTTTCGCTCTTCTTCCGCTCTGCTGCGTGCTCTTCAAACTCGGGCGCACCACAGTTGATAACGGCATCAAAGTGCATCCAGCACTCGGGCGGCCTGCCGCTGGTTCGGTTCCCTACCGCCAGCTGCGTGCCAGCAATGAACTGGAAGCAATCGCTATTGCTGCCACTTCCATATGCGTCCAGAGAAGCAGGGTCGCTATTGGCGGCTACAATTCTGCGCACTGCATCTTCGCATGCGCCCGATGGTGACAATGACATGGCACTGCTGCTTCTGCCGCTTCCAAGAAGCAGGAGGTCCGTGCGGTGCTTCCAGAACAACTGCGGAGTCAGGTCCATGGCCCACGCTTCCTGGTCATCAGCTGCCCCCTGCACATATCTGAACAACAATCCCGATAATGACCCGCCGCCCATCTCCTTTCCTTCAGCAGAACACAGCGATGCGCTGAGGCAGACAACAGGTGTGAATGATGCATCTGAAAAGTCTGGCGGAAACACTAGTCGATGATCTCTGGTGATCCATATGGGCCGCAATGGCTTGAGTAGCTTGGAGGCTATGGCGGATACGTCAATGTCAGAAGCAACTAGCTTGTCTGCAAACCTGTCAAGCAGAGCATCGACCTGCGTGCGCTCTGACTCTGAAACAACGGCTGGAGGCATGTGTACACGAGTGTCCCAAATCGCTAGCCGCGCATCATCCTTTGGATCACTAGCACCGCTGCCGCTGGTCCCGATTATTGCTCTGTGGATTGTACGGTTCCATACGGCACACCAGATCGGGATGGTTCGCGAAAACGAGTCTGGCATCGATTTCCCCTTCCTTGTCGAATCGACAATGATGCATCCACCGCTCTCTGCAACACTGTCGCTCATAAGCAGATGCGTGTTTGCTCTGCGCAGATTAAACATCCAGCTTCCATAGTGTCCATCGGTCGACTTAAAATATACAGCTTGTTGCCGAGATATTGCTGGATCCACGTACCATGTGCCGCACCGCTCGTTGGCAAACACTGGATATTGCGGCAAAAGTTGCTGCGTCACATGCTGTACAAATTCGGCATCGTTATCAATTGATCTTAGGCGGTTGTACAGGTTCCGTGTCTCGTTTCGCAGCTGCCGATCTATGCGGCTTTTGCTTTCGCTCGTTGCTTCTATGGGTAGAGTCATCTTCCTCTCCAGAGTCAATTGTCTGTGCCCTTTTTATCTTCCGTACTCTCTTATGAAATAACGCAGATTAAAGATATGCTACATGTATTTAGTAATGGCAGGATCAGCTCAGTGGCAGCCGCGCCTTTTCCCATGCATGTTTTCTCACGCAATGCCATCTCAGGCAGTACCGATCTTATGGGATGTAGAAATGTGCTAAGAGGATAAAGATAAAGAAACGTTGCACTACCACAAAAAATACTAAACCCAGATTGGTTTCCCTTTCTAAAGCTCCTTGTAGTCAGCATCCCGTGCCTCTCGTTTATGTCGGCGTCCAGATCTTTTGTGTCCACCGCCTTCCCGACCAGCCGCAGCAGAGATGTCGATTTTCGTCTCAACGATCTGGCCAGACGGTCGCAGCTGCGTGTAGATGCTCACTGCATCCAATTCCAAGCGCGCGGATCCAAACTTGGCAGAAGCCGCAACGAAGAGCTCCGATCTCCGCCCATTGATCACCACCGGAAACACCGCCTTGATCCGTCCAGCCGACCCAGCCAGTAGCTGCGGCGCCTCCTCCTCAATCGTCTGCATATCTACTGCACTGTCCAGCTCAATCGCCTTCTCGTAATCGTCATCTGCAACACTGTCTGGAATCATCTCCAATACCAGGGAATCGCCATTGATACACGATGCAAGCAAACACGCCTGCGCCTCCTTTCTGATGTCCTCCACTAGTTCCAGTTGCATCGGACCCTCCATCCCTCCTCTTGTTGCCCAATTCACTGTTTGTCTCCACATGCGCCAAAGACTCACCAGTTTATATGCACCGTACGCTAGTCCGCCAATCACCACAAACCGGAGCACAGGCCACGCTATAATTATTAGCGCTGTGCTTCCTGCCATAAATAGCGCTGGCCGTGCCCATGCCGGCACAATTGACCACAAACTGTTGTGTTGTTGTCTTCTGCCTCTTCCAGTCATGTACCATCGGGCATTTCCCGTCCTCATTAGCGAAGACAACGACAGTGACGGCAATGGTGATGATAATGATAATAGAGGCGGTGCTCTGCTGCGGAGGCCTCTGTGTGTTGTTGAATGCCACAAGGAACAATGCACCGACGCTGACGCTGCTGCTGCTGTACTCAATGCTGCCTGCGGTAGCTTCTGCCGTGCCAAACTGTTTCGAAGCGACAAAGAAAGCATAGTAATTAAATGGATTTGTGGTTTTAAACAAGGAGGAATGGAAAAGATTTGGAGATTCGCTAAAGACAAAGCAAAACAATGATGCTATCGCCTTCTACGACATCATGGAGAAAGAAAAAGCGTCAGACTGAAACCGCTAATCGTAAAAAGAAAAGCATATTACCACCACGCAGTGCAGATTAAATGGATTAGATTAGAAACACTAGCACCAGGCAATGTGGTGGGTTGGGTGATGTCACACGCATTCATAGCCAAACAAACAAACAAACAAAAAAGGCAGGCAAGCTGGCGAGCAAATGATTCAACGGAGTGCACGTGCCACCGCTGTTCACTCTGCTTGTCGGTCAGAAACAAAAGAAAAAGCACAAGCACAAGCACAAGCAACCCGCATGCACTCTTTTCTTGCCTTCGCCTTTCACTTCATTCATTCTTTCTTTCTTGCTTTCCAAGTCACACACAATATTGACTATATTAATACTGTTCAAGTATCTCCTCCCCCGCTTTCTTTACTGTCTACTAGTTTATATATTATTACATTACAGACTCCTTACAACGTCAGCTTTACCAGCAACAAACCACTATATTATTTATTCACTATACCATCATACTCTGGCCACTCGTCCTAACAATAGCCTGTACTACCAACACCAGAAATACCCTCTTTTCTCTCCTTGATAACGATGGACAGCAGCCTAGTTGACCAGCAGCAGCAGCAGCAGCAGCCAAGGCCCGACCACTTGGCACAGGACCGCATTGATCTGATGGAAAAGAAGATTGAGCGCCGCCCTACACGCGAAGAGCTGGAGGATCACAATGTTCTGAAGAAAACCAACGTTGCGCCAGCGCTGCAGGCAAAGGAGCTGGAGCTGGAGCGCAGCCGACTCGAGGACAGACTTGAACATATGCTCGAGAGAAGACCGACGCGTGAGGAGCTGGAGGAGCACAATGTGCTGAAAAAGACTAATGTTGCGCCGGCTCTCCAGGCAAAGGAGCTGGAGTTGGAGCGCAGTCTGCTTGAAGACAAGCTTGAGCATATGCTGGAAAGGCGTCCAACTGCCGACAAGCTCCTGGAGCAGCATATTCTGACTCCTGAAGACTGCTGAGTCTAGATGGCTGGATGAATAAACAGCAGCAAACTGCCGGGAGAGAGAACTGCTTCCTTCACTTTCTTTTTCTCATTTATCTATTCTTTCCTCTTTAGTCTTTCTTCATCATTCACTATGCAATAAACCAAAACCCAAATGAACGGCTCCTCTCTCTTGGATTCTGAGAGAGAATAGATTTACTGAATCCTCTCTCTTGGATCCTCAACCGCACATGCTGAAGATCCCACAACTGTCACGAATCCTATCTTGGCTCGTGCAGTACGGATTGTATCGCTAAGCATTGATTCGAGCACCACGAACAGGTGACGATGCTTTAGCTATCTTTTTGTTTATATTTCAGCTACTCGCTTGTCAGCGCAATCCCGCCCTTCGCATGGACTCTGATACTCTTGGCAACCGCATTGCTTCTTGTGTGATTAACCAGTACAATGCACTTCCCAAGACTGGGAAACCAACAGCAAAAACTGTTCCTTTATCCTTGCTGCCAACCTCCTCTGGCGTCAGCACCCGTATTCGCAAACAAAAGCACGAATGGACTGTTCTTGCCGGATTCGTCATCCATGACACAACTATTACTACTACAACTACTACCACTATCACGCCTCCAAACGAAAAGTCACAGCAAACCCAGAAAAAAGAAACAAAAGCTGGTGAATTCCAGTGCGTGGCCCTTGGAACGGGGCTCAAGTGCCAACATCGCAATCAGCTGAGCAGGTTTGGTGACTCGCTTCATGACAGCCACGCCGAAGTCATAGCGCGACGCGCACTTCTTGTGTTCTTTATCAACCAGCTGCACCAGCTTATTCTCTCGCAATACAGCGACAATTGCAACAGCATCTTTGAAAAAACATTAACTGGAGACAGCAACCAGCGCTTTTCACTCCGCCCCTGCTTGCGCCTATATCTGTACACATCGCAGTGCCCTTGCGGAAGCGCTTCCCCCAATACCGAACCAGACACAGATGCTGATTCCAGAGCTGGTGCCAGTGCTGATGCCGCGGCACCTGCAAAACGGCGGAAGACAAACCCGAATGACTGCTCTGTAATAAGCGGATCAGTGCAGCTGAAGCCAGGACGTGCAGACTCGATTCCTACGCTGTCAATGTCATGCAGCGATAAGATTGCCCGTTGGAACGCTCTGGGTGTGCAGGGAGGACTCTTGTCAAACATACTGAAACCAGTGCATATGGCCGGCATTGTTGTGGGTGATTTGTTCAGCCACAACCTTATCGACCGTGCTCTAAACCAAAGGATTACTGCCTTTGTTGGCGCCAGCAACAGACAATGTGAGATACTTTGTACATCGGAACCATTTGAGCGGTCGCAGTCGGAGATGCTGAAAAGATACGATCCGGATGACATAATAACAGCCGATGCCTCGATTTACTGGTACGCTGAGGCGAAATCGTCGGTAGCGCTGGTGAATGGGAGCAAGCAGGGCGCAAAGGTGGTCAAGACAAAGCTGGCATCCGCATGCCAGCCGCCAAAGCAGCGCTCGGAGATATGCAAGCTGTCGTTGTTTGCCATATATCAGACCACATTGGCCCAGTATACCAGTAGCGATAATCTAGAGGATACACAAATCACATACAGACAGGCTAAGGCCTGTGCATCAGATTACCAAAAATCCAAGACAGAGCTCTTGTCAACGGACGAGTTTGCAGGCTGGGTGAAATGCCCACCCGTCTACGAGTCATTCACTGCCGATGGTATTAGCATCCATTTGAATGCTTCTGAATAACAAACAAAATGCCATCTTGTTTTAAAAAAAGTCTAAAAAAGAGTAAAAACAATATTTTGATCTGAAGTCTAGTCCTTGGTCTTGCCAAACCCAAATGCCCTCCGCATTTTTGCACCAACAGACAACCGCTTTGGCTCAAGATCCGTCTCCTCGTTATCAGCATCCAACGTATTGTTTTCAGAATGTGGGCTGCTGTCACCACCACTGCTTCTATGCATTAACTTTTTAACGCGGGCAAACTTGATCTTCTTCTCGCCAGACTCTTCATCGGGCTCGCTTATCAGCCGATCAACTCGATCAACAGCCTCCTGGTCCTTGGCATCGTCTATTCCAAGTTTCTTGCGCATCCAAAATCCACCGAGTTTATCCTTTGCCTTTGCGCGCATCAACTGCGAAAACTCATCAATGGACGAAATCCCCTTTTTGGTCTGCAAATAGTAACTGCCTGCTGCTGCTGTCATTCCAACAAACGCAAAGGCGTAGAGTGTGCCAATTCCAAATGCCCTGAGCGCCCAGTTGACTTGTCTGCGCTGGATGCTCTCCCCTTCTGCTATTGCTTGCCGATGTGCACGCCGATGTCCGATCATTATAGCTGCAAGTAGCGATGCTCCAAACCCAATCCCTGCCACTGATAGAAATGCCCTTTTCTCGCGCTCCTGTCGCTCCCTTTCTACCCGAGTCCGTGGCCCGTCTGGCATGCTTATTTCTAGTTTGGATATAAAAATTTTTATTTTGTACAGGGAATATGTCAATTACAACCGATATTATTTAAAATGGAAAAATGGTCTTGTTTTTATACTGTTTTAGTGATGTAGAAAACAGTGATCATATTTTATGGATGCAAGAACATTATGGTAATAAGCTAGTGTTCTTCTCCAATGGAAAAAATTGAATGACAAGCGATACATTGAAGAAACAAAACGACTATCAGCATAACGGGAAAAACAGCTAACACTATGTGCGGCAGAGCTACAAGTCCAGTGCTACAGGAGGTTCAAGGTTCGCAACGGAGCCTAGATAGATCGCGAATCCATTTCTTC
>JANBTT010000206.1:0-21351 GCA_027578915.1 Coemansia sp. RSA 1200 | reverse complement strand
GTCATAATACAGGACAGAAAGAGAGAATAAAAGACAAAAACAGTGCATGAATGCGTTTTTGTTTACATTAGCTAGTCATTTGGGTGATCAGCCATGTTTTGATTATGCGTTGATTGTAATCAGCATCCTAGGCTTTTTGGCTATCAACGCAGCTTTGCATTGATGCTGCATATATTTTGCAGCAATGTCAATTTTTTGTTAAGATGCTACTTTGACAACATAACAGATGTTGCATCCTCTCTTATTTCTCTATTTAATTTGTTTTCTAATATTTTTAAACATATTTTCTAAGATGGCGCATATAAACGGCCTGGACCCTGAAGTCCTTTATCGCATACTCTGGCTTGCATCCGGTGAACTAGCTAAAGATATTGATGAGTGGAAGCTAAAACTCACCTTGCTCCAGGTTTGTACCAAGTGGTATAGCCTATTCAAAAGCTATGTGTTTTCACAGGGCTTTGTTGGCATCTACTCACTAAAGCGCAACGAAAATCCGTATATCGATATGAAAAGCTGTGTCTATTATGCAGATAGTGACATTGTTTGCAGATCTAATCTTGGAATAATCACTGGGCGTGGCGAGTACAACTGTGACTATGTGGCAGAGCTGGATGTAGGCATTGACCGTATGCTGACTATGAATATGTATGGACATATTCTGCAGAAACTTTCAATGATTGGGATTGGGTATTGGCTAAATCTGAACTCATTAAAGTTTAACTCTGCTCTACGGACATTTCTCCCATTCAAGTCTGTTGAACCAGATTTAGAAGAGCTTTCAGCAACCGCCACAAAGTATATTCACGATTTTGAATACAGAATACCCAATATTACTCACTTGCAAGTGATCATTCAAGAGAATAAAACGCTATTAACAGCGTTTTGGATTCTCATTGGGCACTACGCACAACGCTTGCAGCATCTACACTTTTTTCATCTAGGTAAACAACAATTTCTACCTCAATTTTCAACCGAACTTCAACATATTTTTCTTAATTTTGGATCCTGCACGTATCAAGATCCTTCATTTTATCCCAAGTCACTCAAGTTCTTGCATTTCTTCAACATACCCAGCAGCAAATTTTCATGGTGGCTTTTCCACGACTTTACAACACCTGGGCATATAGAATTTACAAACCTGACAACACTTGGCCTATTATATGTAAACCAAACGGACGAGGAGAAGAAGCGTTCGGAAAAGCACTCAAAACAAGCTAGGCCGTACGGATCACACATGCTTCGATTTCCAAAGCTCGAAAATATAACTTTGCATAGCCCACCAGTGGATTGCGATGTGTTTTATACAGACACAATACCTACACATTTGGAGAATTTAACAATTCAAGGCGATTACAATGAAATTGTCGCTGCTAGCAGATTACGTTTTACAAGCGTTAACAAAATATACATTGGAGTTTATGGAGATAAAGCACCCAACGAAGACTTTTACAAAGCAGCTGATCGTTATTTTGGGTATACTAGAATTGGGAGCTCCTGTGGAGCTCATCTTGGGCTGCCGATCAACGTTAAACAAACAAAGTCTTGGGTCAATCTCACTAATTTACGGATTTATAACATTGGATCTGAAGAGCTGTTGGAGCTTATCACAAACCTATACAGGCTTCAACATCTTGTTATTGACAATATCCGTTTTGATGATGAGCCGCTGGAAATTATTAGGCAAGGTCTGGAAGAGGAGATGCAAGGAAAATCCGAGTTACTGGACACCAGACTTGAACATCTTTCATTTTATAATACCAAATCGGGAAATCCGCACCAACTCCTCGCCATCCTCAATCATCTGTTTCTACGAACAACAACCTTGAAGGTGTTTAAAACTGATCATACACTGAGTTTGACTGTTGAGAGGAGTTTCCTACCAGAAAAATTTCCTTGGATAAAGTTTAACAGTTAAGCAACATTTTCTAATAAAAGATTAGTTCATTGCCAAATAATAATTTTACGTCTACATCTAACATTTAGCTATTTTGTGATCAGAGTTATGTTACTGAACGTAAAGGCTTATTAATATAAACACAATGCTGGCAACCTAGACTGCTTAGGGACTACTTTTTTGGCTTGATCTTTGTGGATCAACTGTATTATGATCAAAAATCGCTTGATTACAGTCATTTCCAATTTGATTGGGGTAAAATCATAATGGCAGCATTAACTTTGTTTTTTTATCTTACAATATTATTTTTTTCACCTTTTATTTTCCTTTTTCCTTCTTTTTTTAAACTAAATTTCAGTTATTATTTGTTATTGCGACATCTTTTTATAAAAGTAAATCACAGGGAGGAAAATCATTTCTAAAACAAAGAATGAATTCATTCAGAGTTTTGGGAATGGCCAACAGAAGCCGCTTTGTTGGGGGCACTCGACTAGCACTTGGCAGATATCAGCAGCAGCAGCAGTACTACCAAAAGCGCTTTGAGTCTACCGAGGCATCTGCCGGTGCGCCTACCAAGGCATCTACGGATGCACCGGTGCCAGGGGCTAAACTCAATTTGTTTACCATGTTCGAGGCACTTTGTCAGAAAAACGCAAAAGAGATGTCTGCAGCCAGAAGCAATGGGCAGCCGGAGCCTACAGCCCAGCAGCTGGAATACCTTGATCAGCCAACTACTCCGCATATGGTTACCCGTGAGGACGCTGGACTGCTTCCGCAAGCCCTAATGGTGACGAAAGAAGACCTTGGGCCGCGTAAGTTTGAGTCGTATCATCTGGGAGAACTGAACTACAAGGAACCAGCTCCCGATGTGCGCCCTGCGATATGGCATCTCTTTGTATCGTCAGTCTGGCGCCTTCGTCGCGATGTTGCGCGGAAACCCAAGAGATCGGTGATCCACTGGATGCTTTTGAACGCGATTTCCAAGGCGGAACTCGATACTATTGAGCGCCTGCATGTGGAATGGCGTATGATGACGGCACCGCTTAGTCAAGCGACTACGAACATCTGGGCCGATGCTTGTATTAGACTCGATTACCCCGAGTTGTTTATGAAGATTATTCTGGACAGATGGAAGTACCGCTCGCTTCCTGTCTCCTACACGCTGTCGCGTTTTATTGGGTTCCTCGGATTCAAGTCCACCAAGACCTATGCCCTGGCCAAGGAAACCGAGGATGAGGCTAAAAGGAAGGAGCTGGAGGAAAAGGGCGCCCAGTATCTTGATGATGCGTTCCGTCTCTTTGCGCTGTATCCGTACTACGAGGTTCCTTACGATCCGCAGGCGTACGGAGCGCTTGTGGAGGCCTGCTGCATGATCAATACGGAGGAGGCATGGCGCAGGGCGCTTGTTGTCAGCGAGGAAGGCCTGGCTGCCACTCCCAAGCCGCTGATTACTGTGGAGGCGCTGGAAGCTCTGGTGGATTGCTCCACTCTACGCGAGGAAGTCGAGATGGCAGCGCGCTACAAGTCTATTCTTGTCGATACAAAGGATCTCCCTATAGCGTTCAAAAGACACGCCCAGTTCGACAAGCAGGGCGTTGTTCTTGATGAACGTCATTGGCTAGCAACTGATAAAATTAAAGTCAAAATATAGCTATTCAAATTGATGTTCTTCGTCTTCTTGTCTTTGCCCAACAGCTTTAAAAATCGAGTCGCAATAAGAATAAAAGAAACTTTTCTATCAGAAGCTCTAGTCCTTGTTCTGGCTGTCATTTGCATTGTCATCATTATCGTAAGTAAAATGCAGCGGGATCTGTGTAGATGTGTTTTCGCCATTGCTCTCTCCGTCGTTATTCTGTTGTCGCTGTTGCTGCGGTTGCTGTTGCTGGTGGTTGCTGTCATTAGAGCCATCCTGCGTCCTCTTTCTCCAAAAGGTAGAATCGAGCTTGGAGTCCGAATCCATCAGCGAGGCCGACTTGCCATTGCGCTCGTCAGAATCGCCCTCGTGCGATGAATTGACATACGAATCAAACCAGTCGTCATAGCCATCATTCTGGTTCTGGTTCTGGTTCTGGTTCTTCTGGTTCTCGGTGGAGAATATCGTTGGATCGTACTGGATGTTCAGAAAGCTGTGGTCGCGATAACTCGGTCCCCCGTTTGGACTTTGCGTCTGCGAAGCATGCAAGTCCTGTATCGCTCCTTCGTGGCTCCGGCGATTGCCAGCGCTCGGAGCCCCAGCAGCAGCCCACGCTGCTTGTCTAGCGTTCTCCATCCTCCGCTCTGCCATCGCTCCGTCGCCTGCTTCGTGCGCGCCAGAGGAGCCAGAACCACCTCCTGCGCCAGGCTTCTTGAGCCGCGATCCACGCTGCCGCGTCTGGCTGTCGCGCTCTCTGAGCTGCCGGATCAGATCAGGCCCCCACACAATGGCCACAAGCACCAGTGTGGTGACAACCGCTGCCAGAAGTCCGTGGCGAATCGACTCAAGCCGAATGGCCTCAACGCTGGTCTTCATCTCGCCAACCACAAACTGGTACTTGCTGCTCAGCTCGTGGAGCTTCATATCCAGCGACTTCATTGCGTGGTTCGTGTCGTGTTTATGGTTGTTCATCTCAATCTCGATGTCTGAGCGGACGTTGGAAACCTCATCGTTGATCTTTTGCGCAAGGGACTCGATCTCTCTGTCTATTGCCGCCAGCTGGGACTCGAGAATCGCCTGATCGTTTTTCCGGATCATCTGCGTTTCCGTACGCAGCTCCTGTAGTGCCGCGCGGAACAAGTATGCGTCGTTTTCAAGATCGCTTTTGGTCAGCATGTTTGCCTTGACTTCCTCTACAGAGCGATGCACCTGGCGCTTGAATAGCGTCATTATTGTCCGTGCTTGGTCGCGCGTGTATTGCGCTTCAACTAGTCTACTAACCAGCCGGTATGTGTTGAAAGGTGCGTATGGCGGATCCACATCCTCCTCCCCCTCCTCATTCTTCTCTTTTGCATCCCTGCCCCTTCCTCGCTGTGAAGTGTCCTCTGCTGTGCCTTTCTTCTGCGTTGCAGCTCGGGTCTCACGCACACTGTTTATTATCCCAGACACCGAGAGTATGCTGGTGGTGCTGCTGATGCTGCCTTCCTCCTCTGTTTTCCCGTCGTTCTCGCTTCCATTCTCTTCTTTCTCTTCTTTCTCTTCCTTTGAGTCGCTGTTTTCCTGCCGCACAACTGCTAGTTCGTTTCCAGTCTTTGGAGTCTTTGTCCAGCTTGCACCGCTGCTTCCATTGCTACTGATTCGCTGGAGAATTACGCTTTCCGCCGTTGGCCAGGACGTTCCTCCTCCTCCCCCCCCTCCGCTACTCTTATTGCTCTTGTCGCTGCAGAGTCGTGTGACATGATAACGGCGAAATGACCCACGTCCTAGACAAGGTGCTTTGGTAAACAAGAGTAATCGATTACGCATTTCTTTATTTGTATAGTAACACTTGGAATGCAAATAAATTCTTATAAAAAAAAGGAGGGAAGAGAAAGTGAGCAAAAAAGGAGGGGAGAAAGGGAAAACACGTAATGGTAATAGATGGTGATTTTTCCCCTCTTGTATTTACTAATAGTTTACATGACCACACACCATAGAATGAGAAGGAGGATAAACGAACGCGAGACAAAGAAACATGTGTTTAACTTGTTCAGCATTTCTATTTTATATTATCTACTGCCACTAAAAGGAATTATTTTAAAAAGAAAGCCAAACTTTATAAATCCACCATTTTCAGTCGCACTGCAAAAAGTAAGCTTTATCTGCTACATTTGTGCTTCAAAGGTTATTTCACTATTATGCTCTCCATGTCCAAGTTGTTAAGAATCTGGCTAATCTCTTGGTCTGGTTTGCCCTGTTGCTTCAACTCACGCTGCAAATTGGAAAGTATCATATCGCGTCCTACCTTATCTGCTCCATTTTGTCGATATAATTCTAATATATTTGTTTTGCGTTTACCTCCATTGAGCGGATCATTAAATTTTACTTTTACTCTGACTATTCTTTCATCTCTTAATGAGGGATTCTGGCACACTATAGTACTAGCCCTGGAAAGTGCAGGTGGCGCGTTGGCAGGACGGAGTACAAGCGGACGGGTGTCATTTTCATGAGAACCTGGCATTTTTGTATCTGCAATTATTTTCTCAAAATAAAAAACAAGCGTGTAGCAAGGTTATATTATGAAGGTTGTTGAAATGCAAAAGATGAAAAATGAGATTAATTCAATGGATGTTACCTTTCTTTTATATGTTATTATGCTCTTTTTTTTTTTTGTCAAACAACCAATGACGTCAAAATGATTTCATTCTTCCTTTAAAGAAAGAACAACATGTTTTTAATTTATTAAAGCAACAAAATAAATAAAGTATATGATGCCATAAACGGATAAAAAGCAATATTTAGAATTACATAAGATGGCTGATTGTCTGAATTGCTTTTGGGGTGTGTAATATGTCAGAATTGCGTTGAGTCTGATGCTTAAAAATAAAGCGACAATTGTATGACACGTATTTCAATATTGTTGTAAATGAGGTAGTGAATGTATTCATATCCATTTCTGTTATTCACTAATTATTATAAAATACAAAATAATCGACTTTGGTGTCTTGCCACAAGTTTCCACGATATATAATAAAGTAGTTTTCCCTTGTCTACCGACACTTTACAAACCAAACTCTTTATCGTACCACGCTTTATTCCAAGACGCAACAAAACACAGAATACACAATATTCTCTAAAAAAACACTTATTACCAAACGCATACTACCAAAGATCTAAACAGACAATGTGCAAAGACGTCACTTGCCATACTTGTAAAAATAAAGTAAATATCAATTGCAGTAAATCCAATTGTATACCAAAGACAATAATTCAGTGTGTGAGTTGTTTTGGGTCCGACAGGATGCCTCCAAAAGTAAGGTAAAAAGTTTATAGCGTATGCAACAAGAATTTTGTTTTTCTTGCATACAACTGTGTGTGTGTGTGTTTTATGTTAAAAGTTTACTTTTACCCGTTCTGGTAGGCTAGAGTAAAAAACAAATCTATTTTATTTTGGTGCTTAATGATAATTAAAATAGAATTTGCTCTGTTTTTTCTTTGGCTCAATTATTTGTTTTTTTAATATAACATCACACACAATAATATATCATGTTTCGGATGCTAAATTAAAAAATTAAGATTCGCAAATGGATACCATTAATAACAATATTTAGGCAAATATGGTTAAAAAAATAATACATTTAGGATAATAAATAAAAATTTAAATGGAATGAATTTGCTTTGAATATTCTAGAATTGAAGAAATGAAAAATTTCGTGTTGCAATCGTATGTCAAAGAATATATAAAGAGTGGATAGATGGCACCCACCCTTTTTGTCTACAATTTCTTACTTGAAACATCAATATCATTAACAAACAGAATAAGATAGGAAAAATAATAGATGGTTTAAACTAGATTGTCAAACATACTAGTTGCTGAATAATGTAACTAATAATGTGCAGAAACGGTTGTTGCAGCACTTGTGGCAAGCTTGCGAATATTAAATGCAACAAAAGCTGTCTCCTATCCACCGTAATCCAATGCGTGGATTGCTCAAAGTCGAACAGAACGGCTTCGCAAACCAAGTTAAAAAATAGTTGCTATTGTTTTTTTTTTAACAAGTGAGCAAAAATTAAAATAAAAAACAAAAGAACATAACGGCATCCCATAAAAAGGACTATATTAATAATGTAGAAAGAGGGTGGGGGAGAGAAAGTTCGGATAATGTAACAAGCGGAGCAAGAAATCGGAACACAAAAGAAACACAACTTACACCTTGCACATTCCATCCAAATTGGTAGTTCGAACCCAAGCCCGTAGTGCACAAGATAATTAGGTACTATCCCCGCAGTCAAATGCGCGTAAGAGGAGGACAGAGATGAGCGGGGTACAAGCGAATTCGACAAGCATAAAGCAAGCACGCGCAGAAAGACGGCACCAGAAGCAGGCGCGGAAGGCGAGGGAGCAGACGGAGGAGAAGAAACGAGCGGTGAGCAAGGAGCAGGATCTTGTTTTCCACAAAGGAGGAGGAACAGCGTCAATAGCAGCGAATGAAGGGCAGGAGGAGGAAGCGTACGTGCCGTTGGCGTCTGTTCTGTTCCGGATCCTCGCCGTGGTGCGGATCGCAGGAGCACTGGCGGCACCGATACAGGACTGCGACGAGGTGTACAACTACTGGGAGCCGCTCCACTTGCTGCAGTTCGGCAGCGGCAAGCAGACGTGGGAGTACGCGCCGCAGTACGCGCTCCGCTCATACGGGTTTCTATATGTGTACAAGTGGGCTGCGCAGGCGATGCACATGGCGGCTGGGTTCCGCACCAAACCGCAGGTGTTCTATGCGCTGAGGCTGGCGATGGCGCTTGCCTGCGCGGGATGCGAAACCCTGTTTGTGCGGCGCATTGCGGTCTGCGTGGACCGCAGGATCGCTGCATTGACGGCGCTTGCGCTGGCGGGCTCGGCTGGGATGTTCCATGCTGCCAGCGCGCTGCTGCCATCGTCGTTTGCCATGTGCCTGTGCACTCTCGGGTCGGCTGCCGCGATGCGCGCGCCCAGCGATGCCGCCAGCCACTTGGCGCGTCGCGTGGTGCCGGCTGTAGCTGCGTTTGTTGCGGCGGCGGCGGGCGGCTGGCCTTACGCCATCATCGCAGCCGTGCCGTTTGCGCTGGAGGAGATATCGATACGTGGCGATGTCAGCGGAAACCCACCGCCGGCAGGCGACGGTGGCGGCGGTTGCTGTTGGCACTGGCGCACAAGGCGGATCGGCTGGCTGGCAGCCACGGGGTTTGCGTCGCTGGGCGCCGCTGCGGGCGCAGCGTGTGCGGTAGATTCGTGGCACTACGGTTACGCACGGTCGGCGGTGGTGGTGGCGGCGTGGAACCAGGTTGCGTACAACGTGGTTGGCGGCGGCTCGCAGCTCTACGGAACCGAGCCGTGGCACTTTTACATCAAGAACGGCGTGGCCAACGCCAACGTGGTGATGGTTCTGGCGCTGGCCAGCCTGCCGGCCTGGGCCGCATACTGCTGCGCGGCTTCGCTGCGAAGAAGAAGCAGCAGCGGCCGGCTAGCGCAGCTGCGCCCGACGCACTGGCTGCTGCTGTTCCGCATCCTGCCGTTCTTCCTGGTGTTCGGCGTGTTCTCGACGCAGCCGCACAAGGAGGAGCGGTTTCTGACCATCGTTTATCCGCACATGTGCTTCAATGCGGCGGTGGCGCTGGCGCTGGCGCAGCGTCTGTGCGCATGGGCGGCGGCCCGTGCGGGGATCGGCGCCCCGACGCGTGGCCGACTCGCAGCCAGAATCAGCCGTCTGGGCGTCGGCGTGCTTGTGCTGGGCGCTGCGATTGGCGTGCTGCGTATGGCTGCGCTTGCGGCGTACTACGGCGCCCCCGTGCGCGCCTTTGCGCTGCTCCAGGATCCGGACGCCAAAGCCAGCAGCGGGTTCTTGCCGCTGGGCCCAACAGTCAAGGCTCTCTGGAGCAGGAGCGGATCGGCGGACACCGGCGGATCCGGGCCCCCGCCAACCACCACGGTGGTCTGCATGGGCAAGGACTGGTACCGGTTCCCGTCGTCGTACTGGCTGCCGAGCAGCCACCGGCTCGAGTACATTCCAACGCGCTTCTTCGACGGGCATCTTCCCGGCGACTTTGTCCCCACCGCCGAGTCAGGGTCGGCCAGGGCATCGACCTCTGCCGCCCGAGCCGACTTCAATGCGCTGAACCGCTGGGAGCCACGGCATGCGCTCAGCGACAGCTCTGCGCAGACCATCACGCGCGTCTGCGACGTTGTTGTGGATACCGAGTATCCGGGCCGCAGCAACGATCCCCACGCGATCTCCGATCTGCTGGACCCGGTGCGCTGGCGGCGCGTTGGGTGCAAACCGATGCTGGATCAGGAGCGCACCCCGCTGCTCGGCAGGGCTGTCTATATCCCCCGCCTGGTTCTCCGTGCGCTTCGAATCCGCCAGCAGTGGGGGGCTATGTGCGTCTACAGGAAAGAGCCCGCCAGCTGAAGAAGCATAAAGCTCCATTCATTCCAGTTCAGCACGAGTTATGAGCACAGGAAAGGGGTGGTGTCTTTGCCGGCCGTCGAAAGCTACGTCCCCTCATTTGTGCGTGAGGAAATGATGGCTTATTTTGTTTCCATCCAGGACGAGGGGAGGACTAGTAATAAGGTGATTTTTTGCAGCAGGCATTGCGTTGTCATATGACAGGCGAAATCTCTCCTGTATGCTGAAAGTTTGGCGGAGAAAAATATAAGGTTCCAGACAGCGCACTCCACCCTCATCTCGTCCTTTTTCTTTCTTTTTCTTTCTTCCATATTTCCATTATATTCTTCTATTGCTCTTTTACTTGTTCCTTTGCTCAGCTAGAAAAAACTATAACACGACAACAGCAGAGCACCAGCAGCTGGACATCTCCGTACCAGGCGGATCCTCCCCCCATCCACATTTCCTTATTATCTTCGCTGCCAACGCGATGGACGGTGGCGACAGACCAGGCCTGGGCGCACCCGTGCACTGGCTCTCGGTGCAAGTACAGGATCTTGTTGAAAACCAGCACGTGGTCCAGGTGGATTCGGAAGCAACAATTGACGAGGCATGCGACTCGCTGATCGAGCACAACGTGCAGTCGGTGCCGCTGTACGACTCGCGCAACCAGTCGTACGTGGGGATGTTTGATCTGCACGATCTGGCCACATACATATTCATGAAGAGACGCCGTAGTCACCAGCAGATGCTCAGCCCTAAACCGCAGGAAGAAGAGGAGGAGCAGAAGGACCGCCCACCGCTCTTGTCGCCGGCTGTTGGCGGCAGTGGCAGCGGGACCAGCAGCCCGCTGGCCAGGAGAGCAACCCTGTCGGCACGCCGCAGCTCGCTGGAGGGCGCCAGCGCCGCCGAGCATGTTGGCAGGGTTGCGGATCTGTCGCGCACCAATCCGTTCTACGCAGTCGTTCCCGAGGCAACGGTTGCGCAGGTGGGCGCGGTGTTTGCAAAGGGCGCCCACCGCGTGGCGGTGATGCAGTCCGAGCGGACTATCCGCGGGATCCTGTCGCAGGCGCGGGTGGTCAAGTATTTCTTCGAGCACAGCGGGAACACGATCCAGGGCTCTTCTGATCACCAGCCCCATGCAGCAGCAGCAGCAGCCGCCGCCGCCGGTGCGGGTCGCGTGTGGGTTGCGCCGGAGGAGAGCGCGATTCTCGACAAGAGCCTGCGCGAATTGGGTCTGGTTACCAACGACGTGGTGGTTGCGCATCCGTCGACGCCGGTGATCCAGGCGCTGAGTCTGCTGGAGCGGTGGCACATCTCGTCCATTGCCATTGTCGAGGAGCCAAGCGGCGCCAAGGACACGCAGCAGCAGGGGCGGCTTGTTGGCAACCTCTCGGTGAGCGATATCAAGTACCTGGCCAGGGACAAGACGCTCCTGGGCGGCACCTGCATTGAGCTGATCCAGAAGGTGCGGTTCCTGCAGGGCCTCCACGATGGCCAAGACAAGGCTGCGGTGTTCTCCGTCAGACCCGAAGCGACTCTGCGGTACGCGCTGTCCAAGCTGATAGCAACGGGTGCGCACCGCGTGTGGATCACAGAGCCTGCCGCGCAGGAGATGCAGCCGCCGCAGTCGGCTGCTGCTTCTTCTTCGTCTGCTGTCGGCGGCAGCTGCGCGCCCAGCGAGGCTGATTCGGCGCGCGGGCGCCGGGCATCGGTCAGCAGCGCTTCGTCGCAGACCGTGGCGATTGCGCCGGCCTACTTTGCTGGCGCCTTTGGCGACGCTGTGTGCGGCGTCATGAGTCTGACCGATGTTCTGCGCCTGCTGATGGAGAATGCGCCGCACACGCACAGGCCGCCCGCCAGAAACCCCGAGTACAACTACGCGTCGATGGACTAGGAATAGAGGGATGAGGTCATCGCATCGGATTGGGCTGGTTCTGGGGCCTTTTCCCTGTTTGAATAGTGAAAGGATAGTAGATGGTAGTTGGTTTATAAAAATCACAGTGAGCCATGAAAAAAAAAACAGCCAGGTGAGAAAAGAATAAAAGAGGTTGATTGGTCGATCGATTGATTGACTTTATGGAAACAGCGAGGAGAACTACAGAACAGAACAGGACGGGAAACGTTTTTATGTTTATATATTTCTGGAGGCGGGTGCTTATTATTTACGAGGAGGCAGGGGAAGAGCGCTGGACTTGACTTGGCTTGCCTACATGACAACGCACATGGACTTGTCATCGCCCTGGTCATAACCCTCAGCACCATCCAGAGACTCGTCGCCAACACCGCGCGCCCTATTTGCCATCTGCACAGAGTTAATGAAAACGTCCTCGATATTGAGGTTCTCCTTGGCCGAGGTCTCGATATACGGACACCCGAACGACTTGGCCAGCGCTTCGGCCTCGGCCCGCGTAACCTGCCGCTCGTTCGGAAGGTCGCTCTTATTGCCAACAAGCACCATGGCCACGGTCTCAAGCCCCGACATATCCAGAATCTTATCGCGAATCACCTGCGCGATCTCAAAGCTCTTGCGGAAAAGAAGCGAAAACACTATCACGTACACGTCCGTGGATCCCACGTACGATGTGTCTAGAAGCGATGTTTCATCTTGTCCCGCCGTGTCTGTTATCGTTAGGCTGTATTCCACGTTGCTTAGTTTGAACCGCTTGCTGTGGATGTTTTTGACTGTTGGCTGGTACCGTCCGTTGAGATCCGTTCCAAGGAACCGCTGGATGGCCGTGCTTTTGCCTATAGGTAAGAAGAGAGAAGAGAAGAGAGAAGAGAAGGAAGGGAGAGCGCCGCGTTAGGAAAGCGAATAACTAGATACCAGCATACAGCATACAGCATACAGCATACAGCATACATACAATACAGCCGCATATGGCATGCAGCATGTATCGCAACCGCCTACTGTAATAATAGGCTCACGGAAAGTAGAATAAATAATAGCATACCAACGCTGATTCCGCCGAGAACAACCACGCTTCTGCCCAACAGCTGCTGGCTAGACGACATTTTTCTTCTTCTGTGAAACTAATCCTTTTTATATCCAACAAACAAGAACAGTAGTAAGAAAACGAAAGAGCAGAAAGAAACAAACAAAAGAAAAAACCTAGTATACTTTGGTTAACAAATTAAAAAGTAGGAAAAAAAAGTAGAAAAGAAGAGGGAAAAGGGAATTTGAATTTTTTATTTTATTATTTATTATTATTTTTGTATAAAAAAGGTCGGAAAGAAGCATAAAGAACAGCAGCAGTCTTTTCCTTTTCTTCACCTTCGCAATGCAGAAAGAAAAATTTATAATACACCACCCCCCTGTTTCGGGGTTTCCCTAGTTTTTACTTTGCTAGGCGTTTTATACACTTTTCTGATGGTCACAATGACGTCTAAAAACCCGGTGTGAACCCAAATGACTTCTGCCTCCTTCCTCTCTTTTTTCTTTCCAAAAAGCAAATCAGCCCTTTCCACTCTGTCCCCGTGACTCGCAAGAAAAAAAAGTAAAAAAAGTTCACCAAGGAGAAAAGGGTGGGGTGTGGTTGGTCATTTTTTCCATCGTTCTTTTATTCATTAGAACTCGGGGAAACGAGAACAACACATGCAAAAAGGGTTGGAAATAGAGCAAAAAGGCATCAGCCGCTGGTGTACGGGTACACGTAGTCAGGCGGCACCTGGGCAAACTCCATCTCCGCCAGCGCCACAGCAGTGTGCCGTAACGCCGGGTCGGCGCTAAAGCAGCTTTTGCAAAAGTCAATCCCAGCTTCCGTCAGATCATCGGGAATCGGGGGCGCCAGACCCTTGCCGAGCTTGAAGAACACCTGGGGTTCCTGCAGCTCGTCCCAGGGCCCACGACCCGACCACATCTGCAGAACAACGCAACCGAGCGACCAGATATCGGCTCCCGCGGAGTACTCCGACGCACGCACCACCTCGGGCGCCATGAATGGAACAGTGCCCAGGATCCGCCGGCTCCGCTTCTCGTCATTCCTCTGCATTGGCGAAGACGACGATGCGCCTGAACTACCACCATCGCGGCTATTGCTGTTGCTGTTGCTGTTATTGGCTAGTCGTGCGCTGTCGGCCTTGCGCGAGATGCCAAAATCGGAAATCTTGCATGTGCCGGTCTCGTCTACCAGGATATTGGCGCCCTTGATATCGCGGTGCAGGATGCCGCGGTCATGGAGGTACCCGAGCCCCGCCAGGATCTGGCGCAAAAACGAGTGCACCACGGACTCTGGCAGCGGACCATGCTGCTGCACCAGCGACTGCACGGTTCCGCCGGGCACGTACTCGAGAAACATGCTCATGACGCCGCCGCGCGCCGCCTCGAACCCAAGCAGCTGCACGATGTTCTCGTGGTCCAGGTCCTGTAGCAGCTCCACCTCCGTGTACATCATGCCAATCGCCTCGTCCAGCAATGACATTTGATTTCGACTGCTATTTCCATTGGTCGCAAGCGGATTACCACCGTTCTCTCTCTGCTGTTTGTCGGATGCTGCAGCGCACAGTGATGGCGGCAGCTTGATCTGCTTGACTGCAATAACCTCACCCGTCCCTGCATTAAGCGCCACGTGCACGTGTCCAAACGAACCCTTGCCGATCAACTTGCCCTTGATCCACTGGAACCGGATCCCGCCGCCACCGTAACCACTACTAACGGCTGCTCCTCCCGGTGCTGCTGTTGCCATTCCGTACTTGGCAAAAAGAGCACGCACAGTATCGCCCACGCTCCCACCACCGGTTCTGCTGCTGCTGCTGCTAATGATACTGTCACTGCTGCTCTTGTTGTCCGTTTCCCCAAGCACGGCGGTCGCCGCAGTCTGACGCCGCTTCAGTTCCTGCGACTGCACAAACTGCGCGCGCGTGGATCCTGCAGTACTCGCGTCGGCGCACTTTATCGCAGCCTCAACGATCTCCTTCTCAGCTTGCGGGTTAGGCTCGGGTTTCCTTAGAAGCGACAATGCTCTACGAACAATCTCGTCATTCGGATGCATTTGTGGCGGAGGTGGAGGAGAAGGAGGAACCGGCAATGGCATCAAACGACAATCGGCCAACAGTGGTGGCGACGCAGAGGCATCAATAGCACCACGACGGCCGCGCGGGCGGATCTCCTCGGGAATACAGCCCCACAGTTTAGTGGATTTCCGACGAACCACCGCTGGATGCATGGGCGGCGGATCTACCGAGCCATCACCAGGAATCGTGTCAGCGAGCTGTTCCGCAGGAGAATGAAGAGGAGGCACCCGTGAAGAAGCACCGCCGGCATTCCGCACCCGCCGGGCATCCAGCTGTCTGCCGGGCCGTTGCTCCTGAACAAGCATACGTACGCTCTTGCGTCGCCCGGGACCCGGAGCCAGAGGTGGACGGCGCTGGTTAACCTGCGATTGCTCCGGTTGCTGTAGCTGCTGCTGCTGCTGCTGCTGCTGCTGTTGTTGTTGTTGTTGTTGCTTTTGTGCCGTGTCGTCTTCATCCGCATCCATAATGATGTGGAACTCTGGACGATCCAGCGGCTGCGACCCGTCATTATCCACGGGAACCGCCTGCACTATACGCCGATCCAGATCGTGGTCCGGAAAGTACTTGTCCAACTGATCGCCAATGACGTCAGCCGTGGGACGTTCACGCACATTGCGCGACGGTTGCCGCTCAAGCAGCGCTGCGCGCATCCCGCGGGTAAACCGCATTGTGCTCGGCAGTGTGCGTGTGGAACTCGTAGCTGATTTTGCGTCGCCATCGTTGTCGCTTAGCTGTTGCTGCTCTTGTTGCTCAGCAATATCCGCGCGCATTGCTGCCGCTACTGGGTCATCGTCATCCTCTGTTACCAGTGGCGGCGCCGCTCCGCCCCACAGCAGATCGTCGTCATCATCATCATCATAATCGCCATCGTTGGCTGCATCACTACCATTTTCTTCATCTTCTCTCGCCTCATCCAGTTTCTCCTCCTCCCGTGCTCCCACCTCTATCTCGCCAGACTGCTCAACGACAGCAGCATCAGCAGCGGCAGCGGGGCTGGAAGGCAATGATCCTAGCGTATGCACCGGTGCCGCCGCCATATCAAGCATCTCGACCTTCTGCGGCACAACAAACTCCTTGCTGAAAAACATCAGGGTCCACGAATCGGCACGCGAGACAGGGCTGGGATCGCGGGGTGGAGCCTCGCCTGGGCTGGCTGTGACGAATGAGCGAGACGACGGACTGGCCGTGACATACGAAAACGACTGCGAAGAGGGGGTGTCAGCGGCAGTCGCAGCAGCAGCAGCAGCAGCAGGGGAGTCAGCAAATCGTAGCTGCTGCTGTAGCAAGCCAGTCGCAGTGATCCGTGGTGTAGACCGTCCACTGTTGCTGTTGCTGTTACTGCTGCTACCTTCAACCATACTGAATGGTCTGTTGTCGCCAGCAGACGGCGCAGCATGCGGAGACTCGATATCGCTGGTAGTTCCGGCACGCCCCCTGCTGCGTCGTCTAGCACTGCCAGTATCGCCAGGATCACCACTAGACACTACGCGCTGGATAAACGGTACGCGCCATCTTCTGGCCATCAATGTAGCCGATGGCGAAGTGTTAGAGCTCTTCTTTTGGCCATCGCCCGACGAAGACGGTGCCCCTCCTCCTCCTCCTTCTCCTCCTCCTCCTCCGGTTGTTGTTGTTGTTATCTGGTCGTTGCTGCCGCCGGATCTGTCGGCTCCGCACAGCGCCTGTAAGTCGGTGACTACACGCAGGTCAGCAGCTACTGCTGCCGCCTTTGGACTAGGCGCCCGTCCTCCACGCGGCTGCGGTGCGCTCAGCGGCTGCAATGCTGCCCCACTACCATTGCCATTACCACTATTACCACGCTGAGTGCGCTGGCCAAACCCAAAGAACCCAGACAGCCTGCTTGAATGAAGGTACCGATGTTCACCGACCTCCTCCATCCCGCCTGCCTGCTGTTTCTGCTGTTGTTGTTGTTGTTTCTTTTGCTGATGGTGCTCAATAGCAGCAGCAATAGACGCAGCACTAGCAAAGTCCCTCCGTTTATTATCCTCTCCAGCACCACCGCCACCACCAGCAACACCACCGCCGCTGTTTGCGGTGGCCACGCGTTTGGCAATATCGGTCTTGATTGACGAGAGTAATGATGCTGCGGTCTTGTCGAAATCGGGACTGTATGACGAAACATGTCGCACGCCCATTACTTTGAATACAGAGGATGCCGATGACCCAGCTGTGGAGGCCGATAACTGCTGCTGCTGCTGCTGCTGTCCTAACGTAGTATTGCCATCTAAGGTGGAAGTGGTAGGCGGTTCCACACCAGATTGTATCTCGTCGCTCTTGCCACCGCTGTATACTTCATCATTGCCTGGTTTAACTATCTCGCCTGCTGCGTCCCAGACCTCAAATTCTCGTATGGCTTCCTCGATAGCCGTGGCTATGTCCACTGCATCCGACTCTTTACCCCTGATAGCGCTGGTAGTGGCGAGCTCCTCAATCGGCACCGCATTTTCTACCAGATCAAAGTGGTGCGCCGCCGCATTCCCATCCAACATGCTGGTATCGTCTTCCTCGTGATCGCTACCCAGACTTTCGGCATCAAACACAACAGGACTAGTAGTATCGGCATCAACTACCACAAAGGAGGGACTGGAGGAACCGTATTCTTCGGCGTCAAAGATAACGGGACTACCACCAATACCACCCTGCTCTCCTTGCTCAAAGGGGACTACTCTTGTTGCATCGTAACCACCAGCACGACTTGCCTGACTACTGGGCGAAGTACTGCAGGTACTCAGTGCCCCCGCTGGTACGTTGACTACAGAGAGCGGAGTGATTGTAGAGTCGCCGGTATCGCAATGTGACGTCTGAAGCGCATGGAGCAGCGTTGTGTTGATTGCTAACGGCAGTGCCGAAGTCGGTGGCAATGGAGACAATGGAGCCTTGGAATTGCCACCAAGCTTGCTATTGTTGGTATTGGCCCTGCCGTTGCCACCGCGGCCTCTGACCTCATCCGGACGAGAAGAGTCCAGTGCTTCGGATTCCGACGATGATGACGACGAGCCGTCCAGATCAATGTCGGGCAGGTTGGCAATGTGGTAATTGCCAGGCTGCAGGGCGGTTAATACGGGCGAGAGGGAGGTGCGGCGCGAGTGTGGGGGTTTTGGTTGCACTGGTGGATGTCTATAAGTTGCAGCTGCAGCTGCTGGCGAATGGTGCCGTTGCGTTCCACCTGTACTGTCTGTCATAACCGCATGGTCAGGCAAACGAGACGGCGATACACCAGTTGTTTCTGATGGGGTTTTGGTGCCACCGTTACTGTGGTGATTATGATTATGATTATGATGATGGGGTCCATAGTGCTCAAATAAGCCTTGCATCCCGCCACGCCGTGGCCTTCCACTGGCAGCATACGGTTGCACAGTATGGAACTTCCCGGCTGGTCTCGGTATTGGACCACCAGCATCTGTTGTTGTTGCTGCTGTTGCTGTTGTTTTAGCACCACGGTACGCGTACGTGCCAGCTGCTGCTGGGGCCACCGTCGATGTGCCATGTGCATAGTACTGAGAATGCGGCTGATTAGTACCATGATACCTGGCAGGCAGCTGTGAGCCAGCAGCATCCGTAGAAGCAGAAGGCGTTGTGCTGGAGGACGGTTGTTTCTGTTGGTGTTGTGGTTTCTGAGCAGCCAGAACAGCGCCAAATACAGTTTCTGGATTAGCTGACGAATCGTCGAATACCTCGACAACAGCACTTCTGCGACGCGGCATCTGCCCAGCCGGACCACCACCATATTGCTGCTGCTGCTGTTGTGATCCAGTGCCAGCCCAAGTGGTTTGCGTGGGACGCACAAACGGCAACTCATCGACCTCCACATGTGCGCTATTACGACTACGGTAAGTAGATTGCTGGCCAGCCGCCGCGTATCGCGGAGTCCGTTCCCCGACTACCGCCTTTTGTTGCTGCTGCATCTGTTGGCCTTCGTGGCCTCCCGAATACGGTGATCTCGGCGATGCGCCCTTCCGGGATGCCGCCGTCGCCGCCCATGTACGAGCAGTCGATGCACCTCCGCCATCGGGCGTATCTGTACCGGCGGATACAGCAGCCATTGCCGTGTTAATGGTAATCGGTGCGTTGGGCATAGTCGCAGGCTCCCGCTGCGCATTCTGCAGCTGCACTGTGGGATCCAGAGGTTTTGCATTCGTAAGCTGCTGACTATAGACAATTGCCCCATTGTTGCCATTAGTGTTGCTGGGTGGTTGTTGCGGACGCATGAGTCGCGGTGGTACTGGCGCTGGATGCAGCGGTTGCTGCTGCTGTTGTATTCGAGCGGAACGTGGCGGATGCATCGACTGCTGCGGTAACGGCTGCTGACGCCCGTAGCTGCTATTCTGCGCATCGTCTCGCCGCACCGTCCACGACGGGCGCGGAGTACGCAGAGGCTGCAACGGCTGACTAAGGATTTGCGCATCGTATACATGACGTCCCACAGAGCTTGACGGTGACGGAGAAGGGTTGGTGGGGCTTTGCCTAAGTGTGCCGCTCATATGGCTCCTGTTGGCAGGTGTTGCTGCGGCTACGTTGAGTCGGTAGATGGCGCCGTTCAGCTGAATCATATCCTGCATCGTGATGTTGGGGATCCGCATCTCCCGGATATCCTCTAGCTTTAGTGTGTAAAACATGTATCCTTCGATTCCATGCTCTACATATGAAAAAATAAAGCTGTCTAGTTATTAGCTACAGTATCGTCAATGCTCTATTTTACCCTTTGTCCATTCCCTTCTCATCATCCACAATATTGTGTTTCAATAAAAAGCGAAATAATATCTGTGCTGGCCCTACTTACGAACAAACGCCGGTATGAACTTTTTAAACCCATTGCTCCGTGCCCACTGAATAATCGAATCTCTGGACCAAGGTAGCGGATTCCCCGACCCGTCTAATGGAATACTCGCCGACGACATCTTACTCAACGACGTTGGCGAAGAAGACGCATTTGCTTTCGGTGCCATTGTTGCCGTGTTCATTCTATTCGTTGGACTCGACGAATGTGTCTCTCCACGTCTTATTAAATGTGTATCCATTTTTTGTATAACAGCAAGTGGAATAGAAATGAAAAAGAGGGCGTTGGTGTGTTATACAAACCCCTCACTCACACGCACAGCTTGGACTTTATCCTTTTAATAAAAGCACTGAATTAAAAATATAAAAAATAAAACGAAAATTATACAAGACTGAATTAAGAAAGAAAGAAGGAAAGAAAAAAGTAATAATATACATAAACAAGCGCACAAAAAGATATTATTCAAGACAAAGCAAAAAAAATAACAAGCCTTGTGCGAATCCCAGCAATCATCACAAAATAGAACAAAAAAGGGGAAAACAAGCTTGCCTCTTTTGATTTTTTTATACCCGAATCCACACACATTAACGACTGGGCAGCACGTGACGTGTGCTAATTTATTTTCTGCACCAAAATTATAAACAAAAAGATTGATCCGATTACTCGAATCCCTGGCCTATTTACTTTTATTTTACGCTGTTGACGGTTATCTTGTTTCTTTTATGTTCCCCTGTGTATTTCATTACTTGTCTTGCGCCTTTAGAGTATTTACTCCGGCTTTTGACTGAGCAGGGTTTGCTTTATTCAGCACATATTCCTGTGTAAATGGTCAACAAAACAGAGGATAGATCAGCCGATGTTCGCTCAACTCGGAATATATGGACGAGTTGCTCTTAAACGTCGATGATGATGAAATCTATTTATTTGTCGACCTCTTGAATGACAGGACGATTGGTCGGATGATAGAGCCCATGAGGGGCGGTTGGCAGTTTCACTTTTGCAACATGTTTTTTTTACAATTTTCTGTTTATTTCTTTGCTTATTTAGCGTCTCTTCCAATAAATCTATGTTCTCTTTGACACACTGAGGACACTATGCAACTATTGACATATTCTATTTAATGATTTTACAAGACCAGCAATGTTTCTCTACAGGGTATTAAAGCTTTGCAGTTGCACAGCCGCGCTATAACAACACAATAAACACATGTTTAACACCTTATTAGAAAAAATTTACTATTGGAGTCAAAGTTTTAACTCATGGTATCTGGTAAGCAATTTTGTTGTCTGCAAATCTTCTTTACATCTCTCTTCCAAATAAAACACTTGGACTTAACTGTTTATATGCCTGCATATATAGCCGTTTATAGCTGTGAATATATGGGATATATTGATATCTAAGCAATCTGCGCTATTATTTTATAAACACATTTAACACATTTAACCGATTTTCTTGTTATGAATTTTACATAAATACTTTGCATATTTTTGAATGTTGATGTTTCATATATCTTGGTTATATTTTTCTAGCTTCTGTTCTGATATAAAAATATGTTGCTGAGAGCAATGAGTGAGGACCGGAGATCGGCGTTTGACACTTATCAGCCCTCCAAATGATA
>JANBTT010000205.1:0-21706 GCA_027578915.1 Coemansia sp. RSA 1200 | reverse complement strand
GACATGTATACTGATATGAAAAAGGAATTTCTTTATGCTCAACACCTATTTATATAAAGAAATACCATTCAGACTTTTAGGGACAAAGGACGCAACACACACAGGTAGGCTTGTTGTTGCAAACAAATACTTTACGGAATTGGAAACAATTGACACGAGGTTGCTGGGTTAAATGTTGTCTTTAGCAAAAAAAGCTAGAAAAATCAACAAAATCAACATAATATTAGCTAGTAATTGTTATGTTTATTATTTTTTTATAGTTGTAAATACCTTTTTGTAATTACCATCTTTTTTCGAAACCTAGCGAGCACGAATGGAACCAGAAAAGCGGCAAAACGAACCCGAGCCCCATGATCTGGTTTAATGATTAGGATGCGCTAAAATATTTATCTGGGCAAGATAATGAAAACTCAACAAAGTCAGTCAAAAATACTTCCCCTGCTTTTCCAGCTTTCTTTCTTGTTTCTTATTTTGTTCGGTTACATTTAAACTACACAATCCAATTCCCTACAACCTTTTTATACATTATTCCCTTCATTAAATAAGCAGACATACGGCGGAAATGCTTCATCTCTTGGGCGTGAATCTACCCGATCAGAAGGTCGTGTCGGTGGCGTTGACATACTTTTACGGAATCGGACCACTGACAGCACGCAAGATCTGCTCACAGCTTTCGATTCACCAGCAATGCAAGCTGAGCGAGCTGACTGAGGGCCAGCTTAACCAGGTCTCGGGAGTTCTGTCTGGGATGACGATTGAGAACGACCTCAAGCGGCAGGTGGCAGCCAATGTACAACATTTGCGGCGGATCGGGACATACATCGGCAAAAGACACGCTATGGGCATGCCAGTGCACGGCCAGAATACGCGCAACAACTCAAAGACCGCCAAGAAGCTCAATGGCCGGATGCTGCGTCGCTACTCGACGACTACCAATACAGCGTTCAACCTCCAGGCGCTGGGAGTCCTCCGGTCTCCGCTGTCAAAAGGCCTCTAGGCAGAGACCATCCGTTCTTTCTTTTAGTTTGGATGAATAATACTGGAACCTTATAGACATAAAACGCACGGCGCCTTTATTGTGGCGCGAGTGTCCCGATCCAATGACACCTTGTTCGGTTTCAAGAATAAGAAAGGGGAGCCAACTGCATTGCCTTTGTAAGAAACAACAAATTTTTTGTTGCGAAGTTTTCCAGTCGATCTTAGCATTAACAGATTGTCAGTTTTGTGATCAAGTCGTTTGTGTTTGTTGTTTCTCTTTTTTCGCTTTTTGTTTTCACTTTGTTTTAGAACAAATTAATTTGTGTTAGTGCCAGCTTGCGTTTGTGTTTACTTTTTTATTTATCCCTTTCAAGGACAGTCGAGAAATAAACAAACTAGAAAAAGGTTGTTAGAATGGTACAGACAGTTGATATAAATGCAGTCAAGAAGGCAAATGCGTTGAAGCTGGAGGCAAATGCGCTGTATGCGAAGAAGCTTTACCATGAGGCCATTGACAAATACACGGCGGCAATTGAGGTGGACCCGACCGTTCCAGCCTTCTATACGAATCGAGCGCAATGCCATATATTCACCGAAGGCTATGGAGCGGCCAAAGCGGACGCTGACGCAGCACTTGACATTGACCCGACCTTCATCAAGGCGTATTACCGCAGGGCATCGGCAAACTTGGCAATGGGCAAGCTGAAGGAAGCACGCTCCGATTTCCGCGAGGTGACCAGACGGATGCCAAATGATGCCGGCGCGCGCAGCAAGTATCTGGAGTGCGACAAGCTGTATCGGAGGATCCAGTTTGAAAAGGCGATTGACAGCGAGGCCGATCGTAAGCGTGTTGCCGATACCATTGATTTGAAAAACTTTTCGCTACCCGAGGATTATGAAGGTCCACGGATGCCTGTGCGCAAACAACAAGTACCCAAGAGCAAGGGAAATGCGGAAAGCACAGAGCCCAAAGACATCGAAACCGTCGAGATTGACGAAGAGTACGTTGATTTGAACTTTGTCAAGGGCGTGCTGGAGTGGTTCCGCGACCAGAAGACACTGCCTGTGCGGTACGTCTATACTATTCTTCTTCAAGCTGACAAGCTTTTACGCACGCTGCCGACGCTTGTGGATGTGACTGTTCCGGAGGGCGCTGAGATTACCGTTTGCGGCGATGTCCATGGCCAATACTACGATGTGCTGAAGATATTCGAGCTCAACGGACTTCCTTCCGAAAAGCTCCTGTATCTGTTTAACGGTGATTTTGTGGATCGCGGGTCATTCTCGGTCGAAGTGGTTGTTCTGTTTATGTGTTTCAAGCTGCTCTATCCGAATGCGTTCTTCTTGAACCGCGGCAACCACGAGAGCGTTGAAATGAATAGACTCTACGGCTTTGAGGGCGAGGTGCGCCACAAGTATGCGACACAGGGAAAGCGGGTGTTTGATCTGTTCCAGGAGGTGTTTGAGGCGCTTCCGGTAGCCCACTTGATCCAGGGCAAGATCTTTGTTGTTCACGGCGGTCTGTATTCGCGCGAGACTGCAAGAAACGCACAGACCCCAGAAGGAGACGGCGTGGTCCGGCTTGCTGAGCTGCGCGAGATGTCTCGGTTCCATCAGCCGCACTTCAACAGTCTTCTGTGCGAATCACTGTGGTCGGATCCACAGCCGCAGAAGGGTCGCTCACCCAACCCGCGTGGCACTGCCATCCAATACGGGCCTGACGTCACAAAGGAGTTCTGCGACACAAATGGCCTTACCATGGTCATTCGCAGCCACCAGCAGATGGAGGAGGGCTACGAGATTGCTCACGACGGCCAAATGGTCACTGTTTTCTCCGCTCCCAACTACTGCGACTCCTTCGGCAACAAGGGTGCCTACATCAGGATCTCGCCCGATCTCAACTGCATCTACCACAAGTTCACTGCCGCTCCACATCCCAATGTCAAAGCCATGGCCTACTCAAACGTCAACCGCTTTATGTAGATCCCATCCTTCTTGTTCCCTAAGCAAAATAAAAAAGGCCTTGTCATTTAACCATCACTTTGACTTTTTTTTTTCTCAAAATGATTCGAATCATGTTTTGCTGTATTGGTGAAGAAGAATAAAGAGCAATTTTAAAAGTGCCGCCCAAGCAAGCATCTCTGGAAGGTCCCCCGAAAAAGAAGAGACTACTACTTTTTCTTGCCATCCTTTTTGCGAATAGTTTCATCGTTGATGAAAATACCCTTTTGGTTATACGGCTCGGGCTTCTTCCACTCGCGGATCTTTGCTGCAAAAAGCTTGACCTGCTGCAGATCGATTCCCTTGATCAGAACACGCGTCGGAATGGGGGCCGAAACCGTGAGCCCTTCGGGAATATCCATGACAACCGGATCCGAGTACCCAAGACGCAGCACGAGTTTTCCGCCCTCCAGTCCAGCTCTGTATCCCACTCCAACAAACCTTAGCGTGGCGCTAAACCCCTCTGTAACCCCAATAACACAGTTGTTGATAAGCGCTCTAGTGGTTCCCCACATTTGGCGCTGTTTCTTCTGGTTGCTGTCGGCGATGGATACCGAGACCTGGTACTCTGCCTCTGCCAAGGACTTGTCCTTTGGCTCAACAAAATCAAGAGTCACAAAGGGCTCGATCGCCATCGTCCGCTCTCCCATGGGCCCCGTTACCCGCAACGTGGTTTTGTCAAAGAACCGCGAATCTGTTTTGCTGTATGCCTCCGGCAAATGCTCTATCTTCACCTCTTTTGTGTATCTGATTGGTGCCAAGCCGATATGCGAATGAGCAGGTCCGGTCGAACTGAACCCACGCGCCAGCCGCGTTTGCAGCTGTCTAAGCTGTCTGGATGTCGAAAACATGAATCTAACAAATATTGGCTTTCTCCCAAATATCAATAAAAAAGAAACGTCAATGAAAAATAGGAAAACAATAAGCGAAAAGTTCAGAAAAATGGCTAAAGGACAATAATATGTTATCAAAATTGCTTGATTACAATTACACAGCTGTGGAAAATCAGGCCTTGCGGATCACCTGGCATCAACAGCCATGCGATTTTCATCAGACAGAATACGATCTTTTTCATTTGCAGTATTTTAAGGAACACTAATAATTATTCATTTTAAAAAATAAAGCATTAGAACTCGAATTTCAAACTAGCAATGTCTGCTGCGCCGACAGGGAACACGGACTCTACAACACCGTCTACGCGGGTGGAGGAACCAGGCACGAACAACGATGGCGGGCCTCACCCGAAGGGAACGCACCAGCCCAAGTCCAAGCGGGAACCTAGGTTTTTTAGCATGATGCATCTGCTCAAGACAGATGCCACCGAGGAGGATGAAAAGCTGCGCTTCCCTCCGCGTGTGTTGACCAACTGGGCTACAGAGGACGCTATTATTTTAGACACCTCAATGTTTCCAACCGAAAACGCAGCCCTGATTGCAGTGAAGGCTATTTGCATCCCCATGATGGCAGACTATAGACCGAAATGGAATAAGTTAATGCTTGCATTTGATCTGGAAGAGGAGGCCGATCTTGTGTTGTACAACCCACCAGTATACAATGGGACTACTGTCAAGGTTACCCGCCCGATCCCCCGCACGGCAGACATGACATTTGTCAATATTCATGTTGTCGGAGCAGAAATAACGCTGCGCATGTTGGTTCACCTACTGAGGGATGCGCTAAGCCCCCACGGGAAGATATGCGACCTGTGTGTCAACGTCTATGATCAGATAATTAGCTGTAATGCCACCGCCATTCTGGATCGCGAGAATAAGAAAGGTCCACTCCCATCCAGGATCTACAAGGATGAAATAACCATATCATTGTATGGGAGAAGTTTACAATAACAGTATCTAGTAGAAAATATTTGTATTTGCCAAATTTGGTGATGGCTCTAATATGTATTATCTTTTTAGTGGGTTTAGAAACTCTTCATTAAAAGTGTTTTATATATTAATTGTTTTTAAATGATTATTGCCGCTTCTACATGGACGACTACAATTTACAAAGCACAGCAATACCGGATTTTGCCAAGTGCTGTTTATAAGATTGACAAAAGTAAACCTACTCTTATTTCTAGACAACCTTTTGTCTTTGTGCACTAATTTTTTAGAACGAAACAAACAGAAAAGAAAAACTTCTAGTTCAAACATGATTATCTATTGTGGAAAGCGTTCCAATGTAGAATGTGAACTGGTTTTATATTTCGTAGATAGAATAGATTGAACATAAAGAGCCATCTATTTTTATTTATTAAACCGGTATACAATTTATCTTTACATATTGCTAGATTCAAATGCACAAAGTGTATACTTTTCATGTTTGTAAAAAGTAGAGTAATTCCATGTGAACTAGTCCATTGTACATATCTAGTATAAAACAAATGGTCATGGCAAAGAAGCAGGTTTTCATGAGCTAATCTTCCGCGAAAGCAACATTTACTCCATTCTTTTTCATTCCTCTCTCATCTAATTTTTTTTGGCATACTATCAGGCATACATCCAGCTTAATTACACCACTATAACGCATTTGTTTAGCCATCGGTAATAGAAAAATACAAAATATAACCATGGACAGTAAGCAGCCGCCGCAGGCAAACTACGCTCAGCCACCGCCGCCTCAGCCCTACCAGCCTCCTCCGCAGGGTTATCCTCAAGCTCAACCCCAGGCTCAGCCCGGATACTATCAGCCTCAAGCCGGATATAACACATATCCACCCTATCAAGCGCAGCCTCAGCCTCAGAACGTGTATTATCCTCAAGGAGCAAGTCAGGGCCCTCAGACAAACTACCCGCAGGCAAACAACAACTGTATGGCCTGGCTGTGTGGTGGAGCTTTGCTTGGTTCGCTATGCTGCTTGTGTTCTTAAGACAATAAGCACAGTATTTCCCATTTATATCTTTTCCACAACTGGGACTTGACTAGGGGTTAGTTTTGGTGTTAGTCTTTTTATTGCATAGTTACGTTAGCTATAATATCTATATTTTTTATTGCTTTTTTCAAATAACACTTTTAAAAACGTATAAAGCTACAGACCCCCTTTTGCATGTTTGTTGGATATCCTTTTATGACGGTCTGTAATGGTTGTATTCCAGGAGATTAACAGAGAAAGGGGGGAGAAAAGTTACAACCGCAGTCTTTGCATTCCCCAACATTTAGGGAAATACAAAGACAGACTATCAAACACCCAAAAACACCCTTCATTGTGTAACGAGCAGAAACCTATGTATAATGAAGTAGATAAAATCAGAAATCAAAATAAACAATGTGCAAACTTTTCCATGTTTCCGCATATTTCTCGGACAAGAGGAACAAACGCAAAATTTCTAGAAAGAGAGCGACGTTTTGTGCATAATATGCACATGGGTGCTGGGATGTGTGTTGCTCAGCATTCGAAAGAAACAAACAAAAAGAACAAAAAGTCCGCTATAAATGAGCCAAAGCTTTCATACCCATTTCTCACAATCAATTGTGACTTTTTAGAATAACGGATACAATGTGAGGGGGGACTTTGGACTTTTTGTATCAATTCGATAAATGGCTGATGGCGGCTTGCATGCACTCCTTTTTTTTTTTACTAGCATGGTCACACACGTTGGGTATAAGTACCTCGGCGCTAGGCTAGAGTGCAGCAAAGGAGAAAAACAATAGGAAACTGCTTTTTTCTTTTACGTCCGCCTTCCCCAGCCTTCTTTAGCTTATTATTTTCTGCTATAGGCATCCTTTTTATATATTTAAAACACTTTATTTCGTAACTTTTAGTACTGGACGATGAGCGACTACCCTCAGCAAGGATATCATCAGGCGCCACCAAACACCTACTATCCGCCCCCGCCAGGAGGATACCAACAGCAGCCGCCTCCGCAGGGCTACTATCCACCACCGCCTCCACCGCAGGCACAAGAGAAGCGCGATGAAGGTGGCGACGGGTGCATGAAAACACTTCTTACATGTCTTGCTTGCTTTGCCTGCTTCGAATGCTGCAAAGAGTGTTGCGAATGCTGCTGCTGCTGCTGTGGCGATGACTAGTTGTAGTGTCCAAGCTTGAGTCTCCTCCTTTTTTGCTGTTTGAAAAATCTTTAGACTAGCAATAGCACTGGCCCAGGAGCATGTGTTTGTTTTGAGGGCTGGAAGGAAGTGGATATATAAACAAGTATGCAACATGGCAAATCATGTTCATCCTCGATAGTATAATAATTTTTAAATATACTCTAATAAACATGCTGTTTCAACCCAAACACAGCTCAGCTCAGCTCAGCTCACAAGCTGTCTGAATGGAAGAAAAGGAGATGTGCTTCTGCCAAGATTTCATCAAAGTGTGCTTGGGTTCTATTGGAGCAGCAGACATGTTGAAGACATGTGTTGATGCCAAGCATGAGGAAAGCTAATTACTTTTTTTTTTTCCGCATCCATCACCCACTCGTTTCTATGCCCGTTCTTTGGGGAAGAAGAAGCTGCGTTCTTCGCTGTGAGGCTGGCCAATAGAAAACAGGTTCCACGAGTCGTACGGAAAAGTTCCTTGCATCAAAACAAAAAATAAAGCAAAATGACTAGAGAAAAAATATTGTCGTGTTGCAAAAAAACCTGCTTCTCTTCAGCTCATCAACAGTCTTTCTTTTTTATACACTCTTTGTACCCGTACTCCCCTTCCCCCCTTTTACGTGGCAAGTCATACGCGCAAAGTCTCTTGAGTAGAAATGGGTGACTACTATAAACAACACGATGGCCATATGCCGCCTCCCCAACAGGCCTACGGCGGCTCTCATGCAGATGGATACGCACCACCACAGGCCGGCTATGCATCCTCGCCTGGCGGATATGTAGAGCCTCGAGGCGGGTATGCTCCACCGCCCAACGGTTACGGTCCACCACCGCCTAACGGATATGCTCCACCGCCCAACGGCTACGGCCCACCGCCAAACGGATATTATGGCCCACCGCCAGGCAGCTATCCCGTGCACGCACAACAACAGCCGCCGCCCAAGGAAGACAGCGGCTGCGGCTGCTGTGCCATCTGCTGTGCCACGCTGTGCGCTTGCTGCATGCTCGACGCAATATGCTGATAGTGCTGGAAACAATTGGACTTTAATTGTTGGCAATAGCTGAGCGTCCCGCTTCAAGAATCAACGCCATACAGTTCTAGAAACACTAACAGAATGCTGAAGAATACGCATAGTACGCCACTGTTTTATTTTCTTTTATTGCTGCGTTAGATATTTGTTAACATGCACAGCACATCGAATGCACAGCGCTTGGCGTGATATATCCTGAGACTACTATTGTAAAGAGATATTCTATGCACCCATCTTTGTTCCCTGAGGATCTTGCTACATGAATGAACCGCCCTTTCCTGGTGCGTACTTGTCTGACAAGAAACCCATGGTATTAAGTATTTCACGCTGTGCCTTGGTACTTGTATGACGAGGAGCACTGGCAAGATCTCGGTCTCTGTCAAAGCGGCGCCGCTTCCATCCATCATCATCGCCATCATCATTATCATCCTTTTTAGCCTGGCCAGCATTGCCATGGCGTTTGCGTTGGCCACGCTTTTCTTCCTTGGAACTCTTAGATTTTCCGCGCCTTGCCTCAACGTGCATCTCCAACAGACTCTTGGGACGCACTCTTTTGTTGTACTCGTCGACCCAGCGCGCCTTGTCTTCGCTCTCCACACGCCGCCGCCGCATATCGGGCGTTTCTTCAATAGGATCTTCCTTATTCTTCTTTTTCTTGCTCTTCTTTGTACGCATCTCCGGACTATTGTCAGCTTCTTCAGACTCACGTGTGGGATCGGTGTCCTTTCCAGGGATACGTGTCCACGACTTGTCAAACAACCCGGTTCGCCGGGTTTCAGAGTCCGGTGGCACTAACATCCAGTCAGGCCTTTGCGCATGAGTGTCGACCGCCTTGGCATCGTCTGTATCGCTTTGGCGCTTGTGGGCGCGTTCTTCGATCGCGTCGATAGTTTGGTTCAGAGCCTGCGCGTCTGTGTATCCAGACAGTGCTGTCGAGGGTCCGATAGCCTCGCTGTCGTCATCGCTGCAACTGTCATCAGAAGAAAAGTGGCTGGTAGCGACTGGCGGCATTGCTGGTCCTATTACACCACTGCTACGTTTAATGGTCTCTGGACCCCTTTCTTCATCGGAAGACGAGCTGTTTGCGTGTTCGGCATTCTTAATGCCAAGTCTTGCGGCTATCTCTGGAGGGATCTGTGGACCAATTCCTGAACCACCCATTGCTAACAAATAATATAGTATGTAAGTTACAAATATTTGTGCATGACGCACATAACTGAAAATAGAAACATGGACCAAGTTCTATGGACACGCCCTCTGAATTTTCTTTTTTACGTCTCACACTTGATCCAAAATCGAAAAACAAATATTATTATGCAACAGTCATGTGCTACAGGTCTCAAAAGTAAAGAAAGTGCTGGATTTCGGTCAAATAACGAGTTTCCCGAATGCGGCAATAACATCATCATCCGCGGGACGGACCTCTGCGAAAGAAGGTTCCTTGGAGACTGCGCTGCGCCAATGATTGAATGCAGCGTACTCCTCGGTCTTGGGGATCTCCATTCCACGATAATGCTTAAGAACCACAAGAAGGTTTAAAAACGGCGCAATAGCAATTTCTGCAAACCCAAACCGATTACCGAGCCAGAACGGTCCACCCCCACCACTGGGCCTTTGCCACTGCTTCTCCAGCTCGATGCTGGCGCTTTGTGCACCAGACAGCAATAGCTGTGCCTGAGACTTTTGCCTTTCCACGGTACTGGCCGTCAGAATGCTGTAGATGATTGGGTTAAACCGGGAGTTGAACAGCTCGACAAACATGCGCAACTGTGCACGCCCAATAGCATCCGGTGGCATCAGGTTTGCTGAAGGAAACGAGTCAGCAACATACTCGACGATGGCCATGGATTCGTTCAAAACAGTTCCATCGGGTGTTCTCAGTACTCCTGTTGTGAGTGGCGGATTGAGCAGCCCGTACCACCACGGTGGGTTTTGAATATTAATACGGACGATGCTGTGTGGTACTCCGGCAACTTTGAACGCACAGAGCACACGCTGGTCAAACGGACACAATGGGCTGCAGTATACAGTGAACCCGTTCTTTGTATATGGATATACGGAGTCTCCTATTGTTATTTCATTGTTATCCATTACTTTTGTCACCCAATAAAAGATTAGTGATGCTATTAAGAAAGAGCAAAAGGGAAGAGACAAGATGGGTAAATACAAACCAGAGGAAATCCCTCCGCGTCTTTTATCCCAAGTCGCCAGCCACAAACTACGGAATGTTAACAGCGTCTTTCGGCGTTGACCACAAAAAAAGGATAGAATCTTCCACAATGTCCGGCGTATCCGTGTAGATATCCATATATCCGTCAATGGTTGCATCCAAAAAGCACCACCAGCAACCACTGCCCTCTAATTTTTTTTACCACATTGCCAGATCTGCCATGTGTCCTGAAAATCGGCCATGTAAATCACACAATACGAGCATGGCACACCCAAAAGAATCTTCCGTAATTTATTTGCTAGCGATCATCCTAACCCCCTTCTTCATCCGTCGCATGCACCACAGTTGCAAATCGGCTTGCGTTTAGAAAAAAAAGGACTGGGATGCTTGCTAGTGATTAGGTGCAGAGAAAACACCTGAGCCAGTATGACCAGTAACAGCGGCGACCCAAGATTAGTAACGCAAGAATAACATTATCCAAAGAGAAAATGTGCAAATATTTACTACAATATGTGAGAATGGCTAATCGACATCGTCTTTCAAACACACGTGTAGTTTTTTTATAGCAACCAGGCCTAACAACGCCATGTTTTATAGAATGATAGCAGTTTAGATTTATATTCTTCAGTAGATGGCACACAAGCAGAATACAGTTTGGCATATATCATGAATCTAACCAACATATTGACTCTATAACAGTGTTTGCATTGCTTATTGGTTTAATCTTACTTTTTAATAGCTATTGCTAGTAGTCAGCCTCCTCGCAATTACAAAAGAAACATATTTAATATTATTCCCAAACCGAAAAAAAAACATTATCTACACCACAACCTTTTCAAACGCAGCTATCATCTCCTGATTTGAAGGACATGGTTTCACAAATAACGGGCTTTTGGCGAACTCGCTGCGCCAATGGTTAAATGCAGCATACTCTATAGTTTCAGGAATCTCCACTCCACGATAATGCTTAAGAACCACAAGTGTGTTTACAACTGGGGCAAGAACAATCTCCACATATCCAAACCGATTACCGAGCCAGAATGGTCCTCCACCACTACTAGGCCTTTGCCACTGCTGGACTATGTGGATGTTGGCCTCGCGCGCACCAGCTAGTAGCAGCTCAAAATTTGGCTTTTGTACTTCTACCGAACCAGACATCAGAATACGGAATATATATGGATTGAACCGAGAGTTGAACAGCTCGACAAACATGCGCAGCTGTGCACGCCCAATAGCATCGTATGGCATCAGGTTTGCCCAGGGAAACGAGTCAGCAACGTAGTCGACAATAGTCATCGAATCATTCAAAATGGTTCCGTCAGGAGTTCTTAGTACACCTGTTGTGAGTGGCGGATTAACTAATGCATACCAAGAAGGCGGATTATAAACATTAACATGGATAATGCTGTGTGGTACTCCAACAACCTTAAATGCACAGAGCACACGCTGGTCAAGAAAGCATAGTCTATTGCAATATATAGTGTATCCGTCTTTCTCGTACGGATACTCAACGCCATCGATTGTTACTCTGCTGCTGCTATTCATCATTAGTTTTTATATAAAATAGAAACAATGCTGTGAAAAAAAAACACAAACCGGGATGCAAAAGAAAAAGATGAGAAGAGAAAGCAAGCATAATTGATAGACACCACCATCCCACATCTTTTATGACCAACCCAATCAAGATGCAGATCTGGAGGCTCCTTTCAATTTTCACAGAGTTGAATACAAAGAGAATAAGCCAGCTCACAGCGGCCACATCATCTATTGAGCACATATAGACTATCCGTCCTATACTGCTGATTTGGAGGTGGTTCGGGCAGGTTAAAAAATTAATATCGGCTATCACTAATCCCAACCGTTCAGGTGGATCCATCACGTATAACAAAAATCTTTTGTGCAAATCGCCACAACTGCACCAATTACAGATCCATAGGCAAAGATGTGGGTACTGTCCATGCAATGCATCCGGTTTAACCCTTTGTTTTTTATGAGCATCCTTTCTATTAATGATGCATTTTGCTAAAATCCGAGGAGTACTTGTCTCCAACCTCTCAAGTCGGTGATAAGAATCAAGGAAAAAACACAATGTCTAGCTGCAAAGACAAATAATAAATAAAACAGAAAATTCTAAAAATGAAGTTATAACTGCAAACACTGCACATTGTCCTAGAACATTAACGTAGCGGTAATGGTTGTAAAATGTTTCTCTTTCAGTAGAAACAGCATCAAAATGAACAATCACATCTAAGCAAACGGCTAGTTATCAACAACAAATTTCTTGTACGCAGAAAATAGAACATCGTGGCTAGGGTTGAACTCTGTAAACAACGGGTCCTTGGTAAACGCATCACGCCAGCGATTAAATGCAGCGTAATCCTGAGTTTCGGGAACCTTTACGCCGCGATAGTGATCAACGACGGTAAGTAGATTAACGAGCGATACCAGCGCAATCTCGGCAAACCCAAATTTGCCGTTTGTCCAGAATGGACCGCCCTGGCCGCTAGGTCTCTCCCATTGCTCCTGAAGCTCCTTGCTGACCGCACGTATTCCAGACAAAAGCGTCTCAGCATGTTTTTTCTGCTCGTCTGCATCGTTGGTCCCCAAAATGCGGTAGATAAAAGGGTTAAAGCGAGAGCTGAAGATCTCAATGAACAGGCGTAGCTGTGCACGCTCAAGAGCGCTGTTGGGGAGTAAACCTGCCGAGGGAAACTCTTCGGCCACGTACTCAGCTATCACCAGCGATTCAATCAGAATCGTCCCATCGGGAATTCTCAGCGCTGGCACCTTAAGCTGTGGGTTGACCTGTGCGTACCACGCCGGCTTGTTATTCAAGTCAATCTCAACGACCTTGTGTGGAACACCAGCGGCCTTGAACGCGCGTAGCGCACGTTGTGCGTAAGGACATAGGTGGTTTGAGTACAGAGTGTACCCATCCTTCTCATACGGAATCGCAGTGCTGCTCATTTTCTTGTTTGACTTTGGTATCCTGAGATTCAAGTGCGGAGTGAAGACAGGGCAAGTGTGGAGGATGTGGACGATATTATAAAATAAGGAAGCTGGGATGGAAATTTTTCTCGCAAAAGGTGGAATTGACCATGCATTTTATATCCTATTTTTTGGGTCTAGGCCAGTTTATTCAAGGCGGATTTCAAGCGTGATTCCCCCCTTCCCGAATAGGAATATTGTATTACTAATCGCAAAGACCAGAAAAGCAGGTGTTGTCTCTGCACGCACTCGAATGCCGCCACTGAAAGTCGCCATCATTAGTAGCAATGGTGAAATACGCGACGATATTGTTAATAATTCAATTCCGATACATTTGCACGGGCACTCCATCTATTAATTCATCAATTTGCCTTTCTGATTGGTTTATTTTGACCCAGAAATTCTTTTAAATTACATGCAACAACCCGCACCCTTATTCAGCTGCACAAGTTGGAAAGGCTTTCTTATATGTGGTTGCTATGCGTTGCATGCTGACAAATATGCCACGAACGCATGTGCTTTTGCGTTCTGGGTCTTTATTTTCCTGATCTTGGTTTTCTTTTCTGTTAAATTAAAGTAACCATGTTCGATTTACTTCCACTTCGAGAGCTGGATGACTCGAATTTGTAGACAATTGCCAATGATAGGATAGCATCACATGCCAGACATGTTGGCATTCAGCCACCTTAACAAACGATTGTTTGCTATCCAGCACAAATGAATATGCATCCAGGCGAAGAAGAATATTGCACTAGCACAAATTCTTTTTGCAAAATATCAATACGGGATTCTTTAAATAAGCCTTGCTCCCTCTTTTTTCAGTTCATCTACTTTAGAGGAATGTCTATTTTTTTTAGCCGAAATAGGAGGGAGCTTTTTTATAGCCGATTCAGCTCTTACCAGTATGCTATTGAGGAGGTGTTTCTGTTCTTTGCTTTGCTTTCCTAGGCTTCTCATACTTTTTATTTAACTCTATATGTTGTTCTTGGGTTTCAGGTTGTCATTGCTTGTGCATATCCCATACGTGAATCCTTCTTTTCGCAGAAGCATTTATAGATCTTTGTAGGATTTCATTGCCTTTTTCTATTCACATACCGCCAAAAGGGGGTTTTGAGTATCATTATTATGAACTCAGCCAACAAGCACCCGCAAGAATTGCATGTGGATTTAGGAACCAACCATGAACTGGATACGAAGGTAGGTAACTTCCATTTTGAGCAACACCATTAATTAAGAATGCCATTCTTTTCTTGTCAGCAACATTCTCCTCTTCCCCTCCGCCCCATTTATCGCTCCACTCGTATCCCAACCAAACTTTATTGAACGAATGGGCTAACCGACTTTTATTCTGTTTTTTTTTCTGGGCTGTAGAACTGAGCGACACACTTTTACTCGAGTTCCACAGGCCGAGCCCACAGACAATGTAAGCTTTATTCTCCACCCATTCGAGATTTTTTACATTATAGTCGGCAGAGGGTTTTTTGTTTTCTTCTGCTATATGGTTCTTTCATCCTTCGGTTAAAAGAGTATATGAGGATCTGTTCTAAACACAGCAAAAGGAAGAAATAATTTTCGATTCACACTATCGCTGTCTCTTGTAGGAGGGCTCTGAAGACACGCCGCACGCTAGCGGTCACGCACGCTCTGCCAGCAACAGCAACAGCAACAGCAACAGCAACAGCAATAGCAATAACGCCACCAGAATGTCAGCAGTACCGCCGCGCTTCGTGTTCTTTGTGGTGTTCTGCATCACCATCGGAGGATTACTCTTTGGGTACGACACAGGTGTCATTTCGGGCGCTTTGGTTGTAATCAAGGATGAGTGGCATCTCTCTAACACGCAGCAAGAGTTTATTGTCGGTGGCACCACTCTGGGGGCAATAGTAGGCGGGCTATTTGCAGGGTACTTTGCCGACCGCTGGGGCCGTCGTGTGATTACGTTTCTCGCTTCCGTGGTATTCATTATTGGTGCGCTGATAATGACATTCTCCAGGAACTACTCCGTTCTTATCAGCGGGCGTGTGGTTGTTGGGCTGGGCGTTGGCGCTGCTTCGATGGTTGTGCCGCTGTATATCGGTGAGCTGGCGCCCAAGGAGTTCCGTGGCCGACTGGTGACGCTCAACGTGCTGGCTATCACCGGAGGCCAACTGATTGCGTATCTGATTGCATGGGGGCTTGCTGATGTACACAACGGATGGCGCTGGATGTTCGCCATCTCCGCATTCCCTGCTGCAGTGCAGCTCTGCTGTCTGCCTTGGCTGCCAGAGTCGCCTCGCGTTCTGATCCGGCGCGGAAAGGAGGACCGCGCACGGGCAATTCTGCACCGCGTGTACGGATCCAAGGTGCCTGATAGCGTTGTGGATGAGGAGCTAGAAAGCATGCATCGTGCAATGCGTACGGAGAGTGCCACCAGATATCGCGATCTCCTGCATGCCACCAATTTCAGACCGCTTGTTGTTGCGTGCGTGCTGCAACTAATGCAGCAGTTCAGCGGATTCAATACTGCCATGTACTACTCGGCAACGATTCTAAAGATGGCAGGGTTTTCAAGCACAAAGAGCGCCACGCAGTTTTCCATTGCCATTGCAGCTACCAACATGGTCATGACGATTGCTGCCATTGCCATCATCGATCGGTACGGACGGCGCAAGCTGCTCCTGGTATCCTTTGTTGGCATGATCCTTGGGCTCATTCTTTTGGGAATCGCGTTTATCTTTATTGTTGGGCTGGTCAAGATCACTAAGGACACATGCGCCGAATACGCGCTTTGCGGTGCCTGCACGCTGGATGACAAGTGCAACTGGTCGCCGGGAGCGGGGCTTTGTGCATCCAAGGGCGATGGAATGTTCCCCGATCTCACCGACGCGTGCGATTCCACAACTACGCGCGAAAGGGCTGGCACTTGGCTTGCACTAGCGTCGCTTGTCTTCTACGTAGCCCTGTACGCGATTGGCCTTGGAAACGTGCCCTGGCTGGTGCAGTCCGAGATCTTTGCCAATGGGATCCGTAGCAAGGCTGGCAGCATTGCAACAGCAACAAACTGGGTGAGCAACTTTATTGTCTCTGTGACGTTTCTGACCATGACTCAGCATATCACCGCATCCGGCACCTTTTGGTTCTATGCTGGCATTCTGTCTGCCGGGGTGTGTTTCGTTTTCGCAATGGTTCCCGAGACAAAGGGGCTTAAGCTGGAGGATGTGCAGAAGCTATTCATCGGCTCTAGTCTTCCATTCCTTGCGCGTGGCACCAGTGCTCCTCCTCCTCTTCCTAAGCCTGATGACTTGTCGAGCGATGAAGGCGTTCAGGATACTGCTGCCGAGTTTAGCGATGCCGCAGCCACAACCAATGCACCACCCTCGATTACCAGGCATGAGCGGCGCAGCAGCAGGAGATCATCTTCCGGCAGTGGCACTTCTGCCAGTCTGGTGAACAGATAGATAGATAGATAACCTTAGGATTCTTGGATATCTAACACGCCTTTTATTTTTCGTTTACCAAGTTTAACAAACAACAGACAACACGCAGCATTAGTATTGCGCATTTGCTGTTGCACTACTCGCATCGCGAAAAGAAGCCACCAAACCAGTTTATTCAATGATATTTAAACTCTAGTTGCTGCGTTATAAAAAGCAATATGTAAAGGAAAGAGAAAAAAAGAGGAGCAAACAGAAGGTGTCATAAGAAGACAAGGAAACGATCAAGGTGAAGAAACAAAGGGAGGAAAACCCACTTACTGGGTCGACTCCTTGAGATAGGCAATAACATCGTTGCGCTCCTTTGCTTTCTTGAAACCAGCAAAGGCCATCTTGGTGCCAGGAATGTACTTCTTTGGGTTCTCCAGGTAATCGAACAGGGTGTTCTCGTCCCACACGACGCCCTTGTCCTTGTTTGCATCGGTGTACTGGAACCCTTCGACCTGGCCGGACTGGCGGCCAAAGAGTCCGTGCAGCTTGGGTCCAACCTTGTTGGCTCCGTCAGCCTCGACGGTGTGGCACTGGGCGCACCGGGTCTTGAAGAGCTTGGCTCCGTTCTTTGCGTTTCCCTCAGTGTACGGCATTTTTAAGATGAAGAAAAATAAAAAGTTTTAAAAGTATCTATCTATAGATGAAGCGAAAAATAAATGAAAGTCTCAAGAAAGATAAGATGAAGAGCTTTTGCGTTGCCCCTTTCAGGCCATCTCAAACTTTTTTCCAATTATAAATGATTACTAAATCAGAGCTGCTGTTGGGGACAAGAAAAATTATGTGAAAAAAGGCTAGAAGCGCGCATTAAGCCAAATTGCCGTAAGCATCAGAAGCCTTGATTTCGTCCAACAGTCGTCACAGATTTTGTATAAAGTGCGGATTTCCCTCACTGCCCCTTTTTCCACGACTCCAGTTAACGCCTCTTTTCTCCTTTTTTTTTTTTTACCAATTACAGCCAATCAGACATAGACGCGATAGAAAAAACACAGGACCAAATTAGAGGTAACCAAGGATTGCAGCACGATCGGAGAAGTGGTATTAAAATTAAGATCAGAACAAAAAAACCCCCGGGAAAGGTGATGACGATGCAGCCTCTCTCTTCCTTAATCAAGAAAGCACCTTGCGGAATATCGGCGGCGTGTCGGGCAGCAGCTCCCACTCACGAGAGCACTTGCCCCAGTTGGCATTGGTGATGGTCTTATCCTTGTCCTCGGGATCGCATGTACACTTGTTCTGCATCCACGCATCGCCGCTTGGACAATGCTGCCAGCCAGGATGAAGATACCCAATATCATTGAACCAGTGAACCTCCTCCTTCTGAAGAAACAGCGCTGCAGCAATCGAGTGCACCGGAGCGTCACCCCAGCGCTCGTAGAAAAAGCCGCCCTCGCGATCCAGAAAGTCAAAGAACTTTGTGTACTCGGGGCTGCGGTAAAACGACAGATCGGCAATCTCAAAGTTTGACCAGAAATGGCATCCGTTGTACGTCGTGCCGTTGTCGCGCGACACCCACCAGAGCGAGTTGTAGTCGGGGATGGTTTCGGGATGCTGTTTGATAAACTTTTTGACCGAGTCCCAGAGCGTCGGGATCGTGTTCATCAGCTCGTAGATGCCGATCGTCCATCCGTAGCGGATCTTGCGCTCCTTCATGTACAAGAATGGGTCGTAGGTGATGTCGCACATGTACTGGATCCCAGGCTCCAGCCTCCAATAGTAGTCGAACTGCTGCATCAGCGGATGCTTGAAAAACAAGCCCGATTCGAACCTGCACATGTGGCGGTAGCTCTCGTTGCCGCCGTACATGACGCCGTCCTTCTCCATGCGACTACGGCTCTCCTTTGCCTTCTCCTGGTCGATCCAGTCAGGATACGACCAGTGCTCCTGTGGTATCTGCCCGAAATGCACCTCAGCATTGGTCATTGACTGGGTCATGTTTATAAACTCCTCGCTAAAGGGCTTGTCGTTTAGGAACACGTACGGGTAGTTGTATCTGTGGTTAAACCGGTCCTCAATCTGCCTCATAGACTCACGCAGTGAGCGCCAGTCCTGGTTGCGCGCAAGTATGGCAAAACATGCATTGACTGGCTTTGGGTCCTTTGGCTGGTAGCTTATTTTCCGCTCGTAGGGCTCTAGAGTGCGGCTGCCGAGGAGCGATGTTGCGCGGTTGTAGTTTACATGCAGCAATGCGTAAAGCGACAGCATTCCAGCCGCTACCACCACGTACCGGAGCAGAGCACTGCGCGGAACAACCATGGCTGTCTGTTCGAAATACTAACCAAGAAAAAAGAAAGGAAAAAGTATGGAAATTGCTTTATAGTATACAAATGCAAGGACAACAAAAATAAACAACGCTGAAAGAGAAAAACTTGAAGAGGAAAAAAAGATCACAACAATGGAGTCAAGAAAGTAGTCACGGTGGCTAGATAAATGACGATACATTCTTTGCTGAAGGATTGTGTTTCTTTCTATAGTCAAGTTTGCCAACATTCTTTACGCACATATCTCGGGAGATTGCATAAAAAATGTTTACTGCTTTGGAACTTTAATGTGATCCGAAATGAAATCCCGCTCCCGCATTTAGATACGTTGAGGATCAAGAACTCTTCATAATCATCATGTCCTTTAGCGAGATGTTTTCACTCTATCGCTTTTTCTCCTCGATATCTCAAAGATATAAGAGGGTTTCCGTGGTTATTGTTATCTTGTCATCACTTTTCTGTCGCTACTAAACCCAAGGCTACTAAACCCAAGGATGTTTTTGTCAGGAGCAAAAGGGATCAAGAATCAGCTACTTTAACAAGCCGATTGGTGATACATTGGATGAAAACATTGGCAAATCGCATTGTGAAAAAAGAGGCTTTTCCCATCACCGCTTCGCCTTTTTTTGTTTCTCTTCTGTTGCACCAGCCCTCTATTATTTCTATCTGTATTTTTATTTGTATTTTTTGAATTGGCAATGGAGGAACGAAAAAAGTATACTGTGTGTGTGCCTGGCGTGGGCACAAGTAGCGCAAGCAGCATCACCGAGCTCTCTGTTTGCTCACTGGGGTTTGCCCAGCTTGTGGAGGCAGCCACTGGCGATGCCACACACTCACTTCAGGGACAGCAGTCCCAGCCAGAAAATAAGGCCGGTCTTTATAATAGCAGCACTACGTGTCTCCATTCGACAAAGCGCGTGCCGTTCAACATGGTGTGGCTCGACATCGAGCAGCCAGCCGAAGACGATATCGTGGCATTGGCACGTATATTCGACATTGACAGTGTGTTTACAGAAAGGCTACTGAAAAGTACAAGCACTCGCTGTTTGCCGGAGCCAGAATGTCTGCACAGGGACGATTCTTCAATGTATGCGTGTTGGGCAGAAACAACCACATACGACGCAAGCACCGAGTCATACCTGTCCAAAGGAACATTCAGCGACTACAGCCACTGTAGTACAGATGATCACAATACCACTGAAGGGCCCTCCACAGAAAGGGTGCCGGAGCAGCCTCACAGTAGCGGCGAAGACCGAGGCGGCGGGTGGATTGGCCAGTACATTCCGACATTTCCCTGGCTCCAGCCAAGCGCTACCGAAGTGCATAGTCGCTTCCATCTAGAGAGAAAGCGGCAGGCCGCGTGGATGCGTTCCAAGAATCCTAGTGAGTGGAAGCTGGAGTCTGCTAGACGCCAGCACGTGGACCAGCTACTCAACATGCTGTACAGACTGCCAGCAGTTGCAAACAAGCAGCGCACCCTCCAGGCCATCGACAGATGGGGGCCTGGGTATGAGCAGTGGAGGCGGGAGGTTGTCAGCAGTGCCAGCGTCCGGAAGAAGCAGAGCCGGTCAGAGAACCAGACCATTGCCGACCAAGTTGGGCGCGATTTCCAGAACCTGATCGGGTACCGGCTGGTGCAGGTGTGGATCTGCGGACGCATCGTGCTGACATTCCACACGTCACCTTCTGCGACAATAAGGAATGCGATGGACGAAATGGTGGAAGGTGGGTGGTTATCGACAAAGGTGACGCCGCTGGCTGTTATACAGAGCATGGTTGAGCGTTGGGTGCATGCGACCAAGGAGTCCTTGCGGGTCCTTGAGAAGTATGCAGATAGATTGGACCACGACCTGACACACCCAGTGCAGACTCAGTCGCAGGAGGCTGCTAAATGGACACCCGTTATTGCCCGCTGCCGCAAAGTAAGCCTTGCTCTTCTGCGCCGCTGCCAGACAAACGAGTATGTGCTAACCCAGATGTGCAGTGCTGCACATTCGCTTCTTTTCCCGCAAAAGTGGATGCCTGGTAGGATGCAGTTGGTTGTGAATGGTGAGGATTTTAGCACAGTGCCGCTTCCCTTTGGACGACACATGGCAATCGGCGATATTGTAGAGTCAAGGCATCCGAAGCAGCAGCTTGGTATCCTTGTCCAGCAAAAGGCGTTTGTCTCAGATACACGCAAACGCTACAAGCAGGTTGAGCAGCGTCTGTCGCGCTTGCATCGGATCATGCTGGACCGCCAGCGACTGCGTCTGCTTGCTGCGCAGAAGGATATCCAGCAGTACTTTCGAATCATTGTGACTGTAGAAATTGTGTTTATGCCAATTGAGCTTTGGCACAACCTCGATAATCTCAATGGAATCACCACTCCTGGGACACTACAACCCGAGGACGCATCCGACGAGGACTTTTGGCTGACGGTGCTTGGATGCATAGTGTGGGCCGTTGCTGGAATTCTCTTGTACACACTGTACATTAAATTCTTTGAAAGAGGTCCAAAGCCTCTGCCAACGGTTAACAATATTAACATTCAAAAAGGTGCAGAACACTCTTCCAGGAACTAGAGCGGATGGAATGAATAAACTACAATATGCATCTCAAGCAAATGTTTTATAGATTGTTCATCTACCACGATGCATGTTTTATTAACCTTCTTTTTAATATGTATTACACGGACAAAATAATAAATTGTGTATGTTGATAGATACTGTCTATTGTCTATTCGTGTCTATGAAAAACATCTATGTTCTAATGGAAAATTAAGCAACGACATTGGCA